>JALIRR010000038.1:102500-142500 GCA_023091755.1 Montipora sp. Colony 1 RG-2022
GGACTCGCTCAGGCAGACTCGTGAGACCACCCACCTGCCTGAATTTGTAAGAACAGATTGAGACTTTCTTGATTTGTGTGAAAAGAAACATTCCTACGGGCACTTGAACATTGGATACTAAGTCTTCGTTATGGAAACGCTATTAGGCGGGACCGTGAAAGTTTGTTTTCAAAAATTCAAACTGTGAACTTTCTTGCTAGCCTGTTCATATTGAGATACTCTTGTTTTTTTTTTTTTCTCTAAATGTATTTCCGTCAGATTAATTAGATTTATTTATTTCATTATTTATCCTCTTGTCTATTCTGTTAGTTGTGTGTGTGTGTGTGTTACAACCCAGAAAATGCAAGCAAAAATTTATTGAAACTACTCAGCTCGTTTAGTTTCTAACTATTCTAAGTGGTTTTTTTGCCAGATCAAATTAATTCATTCTGTTGCGTAAAACATTTCTAATTTGGCAAATAAATGGATGGTTGTTGTTGTTGATGATAAGTGTTACATCATACCCCCGGCGTATTTAAGCCCCAGCATGCTTTGGGGTGTGTATGATAAACATGGCATCCATCTTGTGTGGTTAGACTTTGTGTGTTTCAAACTCAACCATCAAACCTCGTCATATAATGACAAACCACACCACATACATTGTAATAATGTTGCCACAGTATAGACCTTATTCATAAATGGTGGTCAATTTATAATTCTTTTGTCCAAGTGCAAGTTATCCTACCACCTACAGTGCATTGAAAAGAATTCTTGCTCTAAAATGAGACTTGATAGGTTAATTTGCACTTGGACTAAAGAATTATAAATAGACCGCCATTTATGAATAAGGTCTATACTATGACAAAACTCCAAAACATCAAGACAAAACTTCAAGACCAAAAGAATGAAGATTACATAAGTAGGCTGTGGCTTTCCATACGAATAAACATCAGTGAGAAAGAAACAGCAGGATCAAATAACAAGTATGGTTAAGGTTTGTCTTTAAATAACTAATCAATCATCCAGTTTGCAATAATTTTACAAACCTTGAGAAAAAATTCCTCTCAAGAATAATAGTCCAGAACAATATTATTGTTATATGCGGCCCAGGCAAGAGGGTCTTTACTTTTCCTCCCTTGTTTGCGCCATCTAACCCTTGCCTTCATGAAGCCAGAAACAAGGAAAGCAAGGCTGCTGCCTAATGGTTACCTGGTCGCCTGGGGCACCTTACTTGCGAGTGCGGGCGACCAAATTTCTGAACGAGTAGCCCGAACGGGCGCCTAACTTATCACAAGGTGATTCATCCTCACTTTTAATTAATTAATTCTGGGCTCTTGAAAAAATACTCGGGCTACTAACTTTTAATGTCGGAAGCCCGAAGGGCTCCGGAGAAATGTTCTCCAGCAGCAGCCTTGGGAAAGTATAACAAACAAAGCCAGCAACTCTAAGTAACTCGACCTTCATAATGCCTTCTTCACCTTTACACTGCTCGAGTGATTCTTAGCAAAACAAAAAGGCAATAAAGAAGTAGGTTACCTCTTGTCTTCCCTTGTAACATACAAGTTTTGTCTTTTACCGGCTAAAAAAAGCTACAATTCAAAGCTTACACCCTTTCATTCACAAGAACAGCTCAAGACTCTTCTCAACCTACCCTGGATCTCTTTTAGCTTGTCCTGAGTGGGCACTCCATATGTCTTCAGTGTCTCTTTATTATTGAAAAAAAAAATAAATGAGAAAAATGAAAAGGAAAGTACAGCCAACAAAGCCAGCAACTCTCAGTAACTAGACTTTTGTAATGCCTTCTTCTGCTTTACACTGCTCGGCTGCTCCTTAGGAAAACAAACAGGCAATAAAGAAAGTGGGTTACTTCTTGCCTTTGCTTTTAACATACAAGTTTGTGTCTTTTACCAACCAAAATACAAAGCCTACACACTTTTATGCACAAGCAGAGCTTAAGACTGTTCTCAACCTACCCTGGATCTCTTTAAGTTTGTCCTGAGTGCGCACATCATTTGTCTTCACAATCTCTTTCGTATTGAAAAAAGATAAAGTAATTGGGAAATATAAGATAGAAACAAGAAAAGCTAAAATTCAGCCAGCAACTCATAGTAACTCAGTAGGAATAATGGTCTCAATAGCTTAAAGGGAATTTCCACTCCAACAAAAAATAATATTAAACCACAGGAAATGATGTCTATACAATCAAATTTTCCTAAACATTAAAAAATAAGTTGTATGTAAAAATAAATATATTTCAGTATCGCCTCTGTTGTTAAAATTTCCTAGCCAACTTGATTAATTGTGACATTTTATAAACAATTTTCTGAAAACTTGTCACTTAAAATGTTCATGCAACCATTACTTCCTCAAGTTGAATTTTGTTCCTTATTGGGAGTAGAGAGTATCAGGGGGAGGAAGTGAAAGTAGTAATATGGGCCACTTCATGGCCAGTTGAATGGATCTAGTCCTTAATTTTCCTTTCCTAAAGGCGGTTGAATTTAACAACGAACGCCCATTAATAAGGTATTGTACCTTCAAGTTGTTCAAGTTTGTCCTTGGTGCTATCATCATCTTTCTTCCACTCTTTCAGCAACTTACAATAATGCTCTTCAGCATCAGGATCCATGCACTCAGTCTTCAGTCGGCTAATTGCAGATGTATAACTTGCTGCAGATCCAAGTGCTAACAATGCATTGCTGATCTCAAGCCATAACGCATGGAATGTTGGCTCGTCAACAGATGCCTGGGTTGCATGACCATAGACAGTGTTTCTGTAGTACTTGATTCTGGCTATGTTGGCTTCAATGCTGTTATCAGAATCATGGGGAAGGATGTCCCAGCTTCCAGTGCTGGAAGGGGCACTCAAGCCACAGATGTTCCTCAGCAGTACCATCAGAAGCGTAATGTCAAACCTAGCTGATGACACTGATGATGAAATAGTTGGGTACAGTGTTCCCCACTGTGTAGCATTCAAAATCCTCCTACTTCGCAGGGACTGCAATGTAGGTAACGCACTTGCCAAAATCCCATGCAGATGGCTTGGGGGATGTATTCTGTCAAAGGCTTCTCTAAGCCCCTGAGTTCCCACATCTACTAGAAGACGACACAACCGTGCATAGTTTGTCGTCTCCTTCGTAGATGAAAATGATGGTGCAGCACTCGCCATCTTTTAAACTGAAATTAAATTAGCATAGTTTGTGAGTCTATGCAGTTCCCACTAGTGCAGACATAACGTCAAGGTTGATGGAAGATCAAAATCCTAACATACTACTGCCCAACTCTATCCTCTCAAAGCAGTCATGGGGTATTTGTGTAATTCCTTTGGGTCACTAAATTGTTACTACTTATTATTAATCATTAGTTCCTTGAAACAATTGGGTGTCTCCATTTGGGTGATTGTTTAGTTGACTTGACCTGACTGGATTGTTTGATGTACACCAAAACAGTTCAGTTAACAGATATATGTGCCAAAAATCAAGTGAGGGTTTTTTTTTAGACCAATTTTTTTTATTTTATATATTTTTATTTTTTTTGTACAAGTTTTACTTACATTGCTTATTTAAGTACAATCTTACATCACAGAAACTTTTATGTGATACCGGTATACCATATGCACATACTACAAATTACTTACTTACATTACTCTTAGTACAACTTACATAAAATGACTTATAGGAACTTAAACTCTATTTTCATACTATCCTACACAAAAACCTTACTTAGTACGATACAAACTCACTCACCCACACAGACATACACATAGAAGTACAAAGTAAAATTGTCCTGATGAAGTCTAAGCAGCACTATATTTCCCTTCTAATTCACCTTTAATTGTTGATGTTCATGTAGCATTATATTGTAATAGACTTAGTTATTAAGTAAAGTTAAGTTCTTGCTCTCCAGATAAGTTGACAAAGGAAAGAAAACTACCGTAAACATTATTTTCCTGGATGAAAGCACTCCATTTTGAATTCAATTTTTGTAAAGTGCTACTATGATAAAAAATAAATTTTTTTCTTCTTCAGATTTCGAAGGTGTGATTGCTCAACACTTGACTGGCAAAATTTTAATCTCTGATTTTTATACAAAGGCAATTTACTTTGAGTGTTAGTTTTGGATTTCACACTCCACCATTACTAAGTTCCAAACTGACCGATTGGACCTCCGAGGGTTGGATCTATGGAAAATTGACGTCATTTACTCACTAGCTTAAAATTTCAACGTGTAAAGGAAGCTTGTTATATATGCAACACATGAGTTTAAAAGTCTGAAAGCCCAAAACTAATTCAGCCGCTTACACATGTATTGCATTCTTAAACTATTGCGTCTTTGACGTCATTTTCTCCTCGATCCAGCTCTCTCAAGATTTTAAAGTTAGTAATGGCGGACCATTAAACAGGAAAATTCCAGTTAAACTAAACAGGTGTCTTTTTTAAATCAAGGCTTAAAACTTCAATAGGTTACTGTTTAGTTAACCTAGTTTTGAAATCCAAAGAAAAATAAAAATTGCTTTTTGGTCATAGTAGCACTTTAAAGACCCAGTTTTGATGGCGTATCATCTTCCATAATCAAGGCAATTTAACATAGTTGAAGTAAAGAGTTGGGAGGCACAGTGGCCTTATGGTTAGTGCGCTCAACTCAGGAGAGAGTGGTCCGGGTTCGGGCCTTGGCTGGGGACATTGTGTTGTGTTCTTGGGCAAGACACTTTACTCTCATGGTGCCTCCCTTCACCCAGGTCTGGGTTGCTGGAAGCATGGTTAGCGTTAACCAGCATTAAATACCATTGAAACCTATAGGCTTTGATCCCAACAGTTTGCACTAATAATAATAATAATGTAATACTTTATTATTTATATAGCACTTTCACTACAAATATTCAACAGGGTTCGCACAATTTTTCAGACCAAAAATTCAAGGACTTTCAAGGGCCAAATTTTGAAATTTCAAGGACCTCTTTTTTATTTACGTCGATGAATTTACCCATAGAAATGGTCTTCCTCATTTTCCGTAACGTACATGCGTGAAAATAATGTACGTTTGTATGACATGACTTGAGTGGCTGATTATTTTCACTGAAGTTTTCAAAGATTAAAAATGCAGGCCAGAAAAAAATTCAAGGACTTTCAAGGACCAGGAATGAAGAGCATTATGACACGCTTGCACGTAGTTGACCTGATACGCTTAATGTGCGCTTATGCACATATAATGTTATATTGTGACAATAAAGTTCAGTTCAGTTCAGTTCAGTTGATTTAAGTTAGCGTGTTTACCATCCATCAAATTTATAGTAGCGTAAGGCCTCAATTGATTTCTGGCATGTATATCTGTCCACATGCTACTGTGGACAACACTCATTTACAGTTAGTTTAGTTAATCCCTTAACTATTCAAACTCACCAAGTGATGTCATCAATACCCCCGGTATCATATTAAGAACGCAAGGGTATACATGCATGCCTAAACAAAGGACCTAACCTGTAAAAAAGCGAGACCTAAATGGAATTGAGTGTTGAAACGGTTAAAACACAATCATAGATTAAAAGAGGTGACTTTTGCTTAATATGAAATAAAATACCTTATTAGGTCATGGATAGCCTCATATCAATCACTCCACGCAAAAAAAGCAGAAGTTACATTAGCCTGCGTAGCTGGCAGTGTTGTTGGCGAGAGGCAAATAAACCAGTTGCAAAGCCACACAGAGAAAGTAAAGTAAAGTAACCATAATGTTGATAACTCGTAACAGAAATTCAACTGACAAACCTGAGGTAAACTCTGCCCTCATTTTACTCCCCCCTCTCCATCAGTGCTCCGTCTTACGGGTATTTAAAGCTACTTAGCTACACGGAAAGGAAAGAAGTCGAAACAAGGATGCGAGATCCAAGAATCGAACTCAGGACCTCTTGCACCAAGGCCGCGCACTAACTGACAGTGCCATCCTTGTTCCTGGAAGAATGGGGAGGGGCGCCCCTCCACATTCTCCGCACAGCTTGTGCCTCTCGTGCCAACAATACCGCCAGCTACACAGGCTAAAGTTGCATGGAAGAGAGTACTTGGGGCCTCAGGGGAAACATGGCAGTTGTGAAAAACAACACAACACCATGTAAGATAAGTAACAACTGCCTCAGTTCATAGGCCCCCCACTTCTCAAAGATGCTAGAGGTTCATAGGCCCTAATTTGCTAAGACCTCCTAAGGTAAAACACCTGACAAAGGGGTTTTTCCTTTCAAGAAAAGTATGCCTTCATGTTTTTGGCTCCAGAGATTGTCAAAAAGCCTTTTTCAGTGGTTTTCCAAATTACGAGACTCTTATAGAACTTTGGAGATACATTGAACCAAGTGGATCCAATTTGACTTTAGCATGGAGAAACCACCTGAGTGAATGCTCATGACATTTTTCCCTGCATCTTTTAATACACCTCAGAAAAAATTACGCATAAAGTAAACTAGAAATCTGGAATCTGGAAATGAAAACAACAATCACAATCCACACTTCAACAGACCGTTCTTGCTTGTACATTTTGTTTTCCCAATACAGATCACATGATAATACTTAGAAGATTTAATCCTTTGCCTTGTTCACCAAAAAGAGTGCATGCAAGCATGAATGTGTCTGTTGCTTGTCGTAGGGTATGGAGTTCCCGGTGTTATGGTCTGTCTTCTGTGGATACTAGCTACACCAAGCTACTCTAAAATCTGAGGGATAATAAGGGTATATGATATATGATATGATAAGCACTCTTTTCAAGGAACAAAACAACTTTAGGACTAAATCTTCTGAGTATTATCACGTGATCTGTATCGGGAAAACAAAATGAACAAGCGAATAAAGAAAGTTGGTGTAAGTGACGTGGTTGAGGAACACAAGAACCAGTCCTCTTCAATTGGCAAACAAAGGAGGCTTGTAAAAATATACCTATAATAATTTATTGGAGAAAAATTAAAGCAGAGAACAAAATTCCAAATGGTCTGGATAGCACAAGTGTTACTAATATTTTAAAAAATACAACCACACTTTTGAATTTTCGAAACATCGAAACATGTTCCGAAAATTCAAAAGTGTGGTTTTTTTTTAAATATCAGAGAACAAATTGTTGTTACAAATGTGTTTATCAACTGAGTCGACATGGTAAATTGACCACCCATAAAGTACTGATGGGAATCAGCTGAGATTTTATTATCGATCATTAGAAATAATTGGATTGACCCAACCGATTAATCATTAAATATAATTGGAAAATCTATTGATTAAAAAAACACATCTGTTTCAACTGTGTACAAGTCGCCATGTTTGTTGTGAACAAAATGAAAACAAGACAACAAGGAGAGGACTTGGGAACCAAATTGATCTTCACAAGCTGTCTACATCTGTTTTGCTTTCATCTACTCTGGTTACCTTTCTGATCACAGTAGGTAGCTATTTTACAGCCAGCTGCTAATTTAGAGTAATACCTAAGAGAACCATCAAGGCAACTTTTTTCTGTATGAAATGCGCACTATCAAATGCAAAACCTAGCCTGGCATGAGCATGTTTCGCCGAGTTTTGGAAAACACTAAAACTGTATGAAATGTAAGATTATCACATTTGTCTGAGATAATTGATTGTCATAATCCATAATCGATTGTGCTGTTGCTTGACGATTTTCAATCAATGATCAATTTTAATCCATGATCGGTACTCCACTACCATAAAGAAATTCGAAAGCTGACGTTTCGAGTGTTAGCCCTTTTTCAGAGCAAAATGAATTAAAGGTCTATAACACTGGAAATGTCACTCTTTGAATTTCTTTACCATGGTCAACAAAGAGAGAAATGATCCCCACACCTATATGGACAATTTGTGACCCTCCTGGGGAAAACAGTGATCAGAAAAAGGTGAATGCAAGCACATAACACGTTGAAACAAAAGGAGCATGACTAAACATGTTAGCTGCATGTTAGTAGCCCTCCTCATTAAACTAGAAGCCTTTGTTTTTTACACACACTAAAGACAAAAGAGCTTGTGATAAGCTTTGCATACATGTACACTTTAGTCCAAAATGGCCGCCATTTTAGTATTCTTTTGTTTCCATGCAAATTGGCCCTTATGGCCTCGTTATCAAAGCTAAAATTCAAAAGAATATTTAACCTTAAACGAGGCCATAAGGGCCAATTTGCATGGAAACAAAAGAATACTAAAATGGTGGCCATTTTGGAATAAGGTGTATGGGGCTACAGGCTTACCATGTCGACTTCTAACATGCTGAACCTTAACAATTCTAACAAGCCTAAGTCACATGAACTATAAACTGGTTGTGTTATTGGCATTTTAATAAATGCTTGCGGAAAATGCTTTTTTTGAAAAATCACAATGGCATATTGTAAAACCAGAAACAAAACCACTGGTACAAGGGAAATCATCAACCTGGTCAACATGACCGTTTCAGTGCCACTGCGGAAGTAACGCAAGCAGAGACGATCCAAAACCGGGTTGTTGACAAATCAAGTAAGCATGCAAAACAAATTTCAATGATCTTTGTTTAAGCTTACATCATGTTTATAATAAACGATGGTAAACTACTCTGCTTTGGGTTAATGACCAAACTGTGTTTGAAGACAAATCACAGAGCTCCTGTGTCAAGAACAAAAGGAATTTACTGTGTTAAGCTTGCATGTTAAAACAAAAAGGTCTACCATGTGAAGAGACCGTTAACAAAAGGCACAAACACGCTACCCCATTTCTTTTGTTTTTTCTTGCATATGCGCTCACTAGGCGTGTTAGACAAGTGCCATGTGCGTGCGATCAACTTATTTATTGTTTTCCCATGGAGGGTCACATATGAGCTATAATTATTGTCTTTTCTAAGCAACTGAGAAATTCAGATTGCTTCAACAGGATTCAAACCTATGACCCCTGCAATGCTGGTGCAATGCTCTACCAACTGAGCTATGATGAGCAGGTCAAGTTGCTGTGCTCATTTGTTCTGGTATAGGACTCGATAAATGAAATGAATGTATATTTAAAGTGCAGGTTATAGATGAATCCCTTTGGAGCCACCAAATAGGTAGTAACGATGTTTATGAGAGACAATTACTTTAAATCAGTAGCCCATAAGTAAGAGCAAACAACTGCCCTATATTCCTGTGAAGACATGTTCAATTTCTGGATTGATTTTCCTGTGAATGAGGTTCGCACAGGAGCCCAATGACCAATCACAAGAAAGTAACTTGATGTCATAGCATCACCTGACCAAACCTGTCTTGTTTTTTGCCTAAACGGTAGTCTAGTAAGTCTAGTCGGTCTGTAAAAATGCCGTGACATAGGAGTTGTTCACTCATAGTCATGGGCATCTGCTTAAATTGTCCAGGTAAGTGTGAGGTTCACTTTTCTCTTTTGTCCAAACTTTTTTCTCCTTGTAAAAGGAATTCAATTTACAAAATGAGGGTTGGTCTACAGGGGTGCACCTGGAATCCATATTTTGTATACGTCCCTATCCCACCCTGCCAATGAGGACGAATTGAGGCTAATCATTGGCTAGATTACAGAATACCCGTCCACTTAAATTTAACCTCAAAAGGCTGCTACTGCAGTCCAACAGTCAATAAAACTCGTTCTTTAATCCACAATGCAGATCATGGTAGCAGTACATGCATTTTTGAGATGCGAACGGCAACCGGAAGAAGACATTTTCGCGTGCCAGGTCAGTGTTGTTTCCCAGATTTTTATACTAATCATCTCTAATGGAGAAAAGATACTCAGCAATGTAAATGTGGTTGTGAAAAGACAAATTAAAAGGAGAAACAGCTCACTTTCGGTTGCCTTCCGCGTGCTTAAGCTCCCTATTCATAAACTACGGGACTGCGGTGACAAGGTTAAATAGTAACGCTTCTAGGTGGACGGGTATCCCGTAGGTTGGTTGCCAATGCTTTGTGATATTTGTAGTTATTTCTCAAAGCAACCACCAGCCTGAAATTATCTGCATTCATCTCCTCACTCTCCAGTTGCCAAAGGGAATACACTGGCAAACTGTGAACATGGGGAGGAACCAAAACAGTGGAGTTCAAACAGCTCAGCCGGAATTAAAACGTCTGTTTCTTGGAAAACATACCCTGCAAGCAGTTGGTTTCTCCTACGCTTCCTGTGAGAGAAACCACTGCGACCAACCGTTAGTTTCTTTGAGTGTGCCACCGTCCACTGCCAAGGATGAATAAATCAAGTTAGTAAACTTGTTTTGGCGCTTGCGCGTGCGTTCAGCTACGTATCTGCTGCGTTTGGGCGAGCCTGCTGTGTAGTGATTTCCCGCGAAATAAGACGAAGTGATGTCAAATACATCACGTGGGGTGTGACGTACTTCGCACATGCTTGATGGACAATCAAACAGTTGTTCGCAGTGGTTTCTCTCTCGGGAAGCGTAGCAGAAACTAACTGCTCGCAGGGTATGGAAAACATGCCACTAATAAACTTTCTGATATTCACATCAACAGCTTTGCTCATAGAGGCTCCCGATGGTTTGACTAGGGAAGTTTGGTGACAAAGTTTCAGCGTTGAAGTTACCATATCATTAAGGGCAACTTCCTCCGTTTCCAAGAGTAACTTTTAGGGCATTGACGTCACAAGCGATGAGCCCGCCAAAATCTACAAATGGTAACGGTTGAATTCAACCTGGCGACCGTTACCAGTTAAATGATGTCAAACCCCGAAAAGTTACCCTTGGAAATGAAGCAAGTTGCCCTTGTCAACATGGTAACTTTAACGCTGAAACTTTGTCACGAAACTTCCCAAGTGTCATACTCAACTGAGAATCGTAGTATCCAACGCCATTTTAGTCCGGTACATGAAAGTCTACCTTCGATTTAATTTGGCCGTGTCCTGTAGGTTGGTTGCCGATGTTTTGTGATATTTGTAGTTATTTGTCAAAACAACCAACTGCCCGAAATTATCCTCATTTATCTCTTCATTGTCCAGTTGCCAAAGGGAATACACTGGCAAAATGCGAACGTGAACGCGAGGAGGAGCGAATTCGAACAGCTTCACCCGAATTAAAACGTCTGTTTCTTGGAAAACGCGCCACTAAAAAACTTTCCGATATTCCCATTAACAGCTTTGCTGACATTGGCTACCGACAGTTCGGAAAAATCAACAAAATTTTGCTTACCTTACCTTCTATTCTGTGACTCGAGAGAACGAAGAAACCGCTCGTTTCGAGAGAGATAGGCCGCGCAAATCCATTCTCGTCCCCAGAGCCACTCGTCTTCAAGCTTAAACAAGCGCATTTTTTCTCCCGACATGACTGCATTGATTCTAGCCTTCAAGGAATTACCCTGGATTCACGAAGCGGCCGCCGCTTCGTGACTTGCTCTTTTCATAGCGCGAAAATTACCTCTGGAACCCAGGGTATCAAGGAATATATATCGACATGCAAATAAACTTTGTTCGCGTAGGATATTGTGCTACGAATATTTTTTGGCTGGACTTACTGAAGCCAGTGAGGCCTGTTCCAAACGTCGTGCTACTGCCGTGCCGAACTCAAATGAATTTGGCTTGCCTAGTGGCACGACGATGGCACGGCAGCGGTTTCAAACGTCGAACCTGATACAGTCGCGCCAAATTCAAAAGACAAAACAAACCATCCATCCAGCTTAATGGTATGCAAATAACGCAAAAGACATTAAATTAATTTATGAATTGAGTTCGGCGAAACAATAGCACGCCGTTTGAAACCAAGTCGTGCTACTGTCCTGCTAATTAGTCGTGCCGAACCTAAGTCAGCCGTGCCGCACTTAATGGTTTCAAACGGCGTGCTAATGCCATTTGAGTTCGGCACGGCAGTAGCACGACGTTTGGAACAGGTCTGAAATTTGATTATTAGCATCTGAGAGAAAACACTCGCGTCGGGAGACCCAGGGAAATTAAAAAATTGCGCTTGATAAACTACGGGAACAAATCTTATTTGCATAATTAATGCTAATTTCTTGAAGGCTTGGTAAATACAGTTACGATCGCGAACAGCCTACTACCAGGGCGCTGAGGTCATTTTTGTATGGACCTCGCTGCGCTCCATCTTTAGTTCCACAATGTTCAACCCAGTATTCTCCAGCTCGGTTAGTAAGAGCTTAATATTTCCAAGTTGTTACTTGTATTTTGATTTGCCTTTTGGGTCCTTCAACACACAGCATGATTCGTGAAAATACTCACCAGAATATAAACAAAATGTAAAAAAAACCATGACTTATAACCTTTTTCAGACTCAATCTCCAGCTCTCCAGCCGAGCAAGCAAAATCTCCAGCTGAGCTTGGGTTAACAAATTTTGTCATACTTATATCATATAAAATTATTGTTCCACAAACGTAAAACTGTTCATGATCTAAGAAATCGTGACATCGACGAGAAATCAGCAGCAAATTGACGAGAAATCAAGAAATTCTAGACCCAAGAGCCCTTTTTTTCTCACTGCTCGTGTTTGTTTACCCGAAGTGACTTGGTAAAATGTTTCATTAGATTACCTCAGAATGCAGGAAAAGTGATCTAGGAGAACTCAGATTTAAAATTTTTAATTTTTCCTAGTGGGCGGGGGGGGGGGGGAATGCCCCCGGACCCCCAAGAAAAGTTCGCGCCTTTGGCGCTCGCTCGGATTATAGGCGCTCCATTAAATCTCCAGCGAGCCTCTCCCTACAACTTGGCATCTATGCGGTTACCGAGATCTCGGTTTTTCCAACCGGGATCTCGGTAAGCGGGCTGGAAATTTTGCCATATGAACACTTCATCCCGGTTACCGGGAGGAAAATAATACAATGCATTTTCGTGATATAACGGACATTACCGAGCTTTTAATTCTCTTTTCTTCGCCACTGAAGCTTGGAATAGTTGTTTTTGATAGTTAACGTAAAGTCAAAAGAAATTTGAGGCTGTTAAACAAGGAATTTCGAGAAATTCTCGCCACTGTGTTCGTTAGATTTCACGCCTGAATGGTCGCGTCACCACTTTTTCAAATTTTTCATCTCGGGAAGCGGGCTGAAAGTCACCATATGAACAGAAACCAATTTCATCTCGGTAACTGAGCCAGCCCGGTCAGCCGGGCTCATATGAAGAGGCCTGAGTCAATGGAGTCATGCCAGTAGACCCAGGGGAATAAAGAAATTTTGCGGTTGACAAACTACGGTCCGCCACCCCTGGCACCCCAATAAGGGTCAGTTTGTTATCAACGGTCAAAGCCGGGGCAGGTACAAAACGCAGGGCACAGGTCACAGGGCACAGGGCTCAGGTCATTGTTTTACCTATAAAGAAAGTATCCTAAACACTCATAAACGCTAACCCAGTTAGTTAATGAACACTGACCGCTCTGTTTCGCCCGCATTTGGCCGGTTAATTAATAGGAAAGTGGCACACTTCTATGTACTCCACATTGGAGGCAGGAAGCTACAGGTCTCAAGACAAGCAATATAATACGATGAGATGAATACCTCTGCTAGTTGGGATGTTTATTCCATCCGTTTAAAGAACAGCTTTCACAAAATTCGGTACATCCGAATTAACACATAGGTCACGTGGATTGAATCACCAATAGGAACCATTTGGTGTGTGAGTCTTATGGCAAAGGTGCACGATATGAAAGAAACCTGACTTTGAAGATAAAGGAAAGGAACTTTATTGAAAGTGTCTAATCGTTCCAGCGCTAGAGCACTAATTGGGGACACTGCAAACTGAAATGAAAAATCAACGTAAATCGAGTCAAATGTTGGTTTTTGAAGAGAGGGGAAACCCGAGAAAAACCTCTCCATGTAGAGAAGAGAACCAACAAACTCAACCTACATATGACACCTAGTCCGGAATCGAACCCGGGCCACATTGGTGAGAGGCGAGTGCTCTCACCACTGCGACATCCCTGCACTAATAAGATCCTTCAATGTTAAGGAAAAGGAAAGGAACGTCATTTTAGTGTCTAGTCGCCGGAGCACTAACTTGGGACACTGAACTGAAATTAACAATTAACGCAAATCAAGTCAAATCACGATTTTCCGACTACTACGGATGGCAACAAACTTATATTTCCTGGAAGGAATAAAGGAGCTAGGAACGCCAGAAACGTTTTTGAAATATGGTACCCAGGTCGTACGCGACCTCTATTTTTCTAACCATCTTTGGCAAGAAATAACGTGTAATGAAATCCTAAGGAATCAGCATTGAATTGGGGTATAAGGCCTGACCAACACATCAGTTTGCTAGTTCTTCCTTATACGCAAAACTATGTGTTTAAGAGATAAAGTCGGCGAGAGGTATAGGCCCCGCCCAAAGCATCACAAACGCTTTAACGTAAGATAGTAAATCTGGCAGCACTTGCATCTGAAACAAATATTGATGTGTTGGTGTCATGTTGAATTCTGAAATATTCTATTCACCATTGTGGACGTTATAAAACGAAGTTGACGAAAATAGGGAGAAGCTCAACTCCGTTCGGCAACAATTTACCTCTTAGAAGGGAGAGGTGCACCTCACACGCATGTGGACAATTTTAAGCAATTTTCGCTTTTTATAGACACCTGCAAAATTCAGGTGGCTTCAACGGGATTCGAACCCGTGACCTCTGCGATGCCGGTGCAATGCTCTACCAACTGAGCTATGAAGCCACTTAGTTGGGAGTAGTTCAATTTGTTGGTTTCATGTGTTCCCGTGAAAGGACTAGATAAATGAGATAATGATAATGATAATGATAATGGTGATGATGATGATGATAATAATATTAATAATAATAGAACTTTATTTTCACACGATAACGTTTAAAGCTGAATAGCTTGTGGGGTCGTGCACAAATTAAATCAAATCAAATTATTACATATGAAATCATAATGGTTCTGTGCAGAGGGAAAACCGGAGTACCCGGAGAAAAACCTCTCGGAGCAGAGAAGAGTATTAACAAACTCAACCCACATATGACGCCGAGTCTGGGAATTGAACCCGGGCCACATTGATGGGAGGCCCACGCCATCCCCACACCTCCAACCCACACATCAAATATATACATTTATTCCAAGTTGCCACTTGTTGGAAGTCGTTAACCAATCGTTTTCCAGTATCAATATTATAAAAGTAAAAGACAAAACAAAAGAGTTTCACAATGAAGTGTGCGATGGTCAGAGGAGAATATCTTTTGAGAACACCATTCCATAGATAGATTGGGTGAGTACAGTATGCGAAGTTCCATGGCATAGCATAAGATAATCATTTTAGAGATTGAGTTCCTTTTTAATTCTGAAGGTGCAGCCGAATTTCGTTTCATTCTTTCTCAAAACGGAAATAACTGAGATAACTGTGAGCTTTCTCCTTCCAAATTATGGTGATGTCAAACTTGGATTTCTGTTTACCATCATTATTCCAGGTATTTGGCTAATAAACCTATTCACTAAAGAGATCAGCGGCCACAATCTTTAACTAAAACAAAAGATTTAATTAGGAATATTTAAATTTCCAGACAATTTGTTTTGAGACACCAACTTGGTCGTTGTGACGTCATGTTCATACACTCTATACAACTCGCACTTGGTATGTGTAGCCAAGGATGCTGATGTGTGAAAAACTAGGAATGGATCAAGCTATCCAGCAAAAGCACTACAGTCTGATAATCTTGATTGGAAAGTTCTCTGTAATGAGATGATCGTCTTGAAGAATTATCACCACATTTACCTCAAACTCTGAAAGATAAAGACAAAAGTACAAAGGTATCTAAGTAATTCGCGGGACTATTTGGCTAGTCTAGAAATAATCTGAGACCTATAAAGGAAGCGATTCCATTGGAACAAGGGACTGCAAAGATATTTGAAGTAGGGAATAAATGAGGGGAGCCCTTCTATGCTCCAGTTTATGCAAAGGAAGAAAAATCTATTGGGCGCCATTTGATTGTATACAAGTTAAGGGCTATCCTAGGCTCTGTTTCCTATCGCCGTTAATCCATCTCAGGTCACCTGATCTGAGCAAGAAAGAAAATGTTTGCGCGACTATTTATTCCGTTGTTGTCACGGGGACGCATTGACGCTGACCGCCCTCAAAAAGTTGCTCACGTTAACCTTCGAACGCAGACGGATATCCGGCACATGTCTCCCAAGCAGCGGACTTGGGAGTGGGACGTCGCAGATTAAAACCGAATCAACACTCAAGAATCTTAAATAAACAGCAGGAAAAAAGTTTCCTTTGCAAATATTTAGACTTGCAAGTCTCCTCGAATAAACCCAAAGTTCAGCGTTTATAGGAAAGATTCTGAAAGATCCACCGCACTAATAAACCACCGAGACAAGTCATGCAAATTATGAGTAATAAAAATGCCAACAAAAAAAAAAAAGATCCTCGATGATAACTGAAAAGATACAAGAAATCGACAGCTACGCCTAACTCGCTTAACTACCTCGGTCAGTTAGTCACCACAGACAATGACCATTGAATGAAAAACTCTATATCGTGCAGAGGATCCATTGTTTGGAATCTTTTAGAACCATCCGCTACCAGCGCTAGAGATTATGCTAAAAGGGCAAAAAAAGCCCCCCCCCCCCGCCCTCAGAAACTTGAACTTTAGTGAAGAGTCACCGCAAATGGGTTCCCAAATTTACAGTGATTTTATCTTTTATTGATTTTATTCATATCTTTTCTGAATTTTTATTTTTTATTATCCTATTAACATTTTTTACAGGGCCCCATAAGCTACATTAGCTTTAAAACCCACCGTGTTTAAATAAAAGATGTTGCGGTTGTTGACCAGATCCGAAAAATTACAATGCTGGGCTGTTTTTGGGAAACTTGACAACATTACGCCAAGCATGAATATTGACTACAGGCTCGAAAGAATGCTGTCAATGAATGTGTACAACCGCTAATAACATACAGCAGTGAAACATAGTCGCATAGCGATACTCAGCTGCAAAAGTTTGTAACTAACCAGAGAAAGATGGAACGAGTTATGGTTGACGTTAATCTTAAAGATAGAAACAGACAGACATGGACAAGAGGGAAAACAGGAGGGACAGACAGCAACGTAACCAATTAGAGCATCAATTGGCTGGTCATGTGGCACAACTAATAGTGGGTCCCAAGAGATAAAACGATCGGGAGGAAGGCCTAGAGCAATATGGAGGGATGAATTAAGAGGGATGGATTAACAGGTTCCACCTGGTTTCGAACGGCAAGAGAATGCGATTTGAAGAAGAGGAAGGAGGGGTTCCTCTTTTCAGCGCGAAAACCACCCCACCCTGATGAGGATAATGTGATCATGACCTTTACTAGCCTGCGCTACAGACGAAACCACACCTCTGGTTTGGCACGTCTGCGAACCAGAGCCGAAATCCTTGTTCTGAGCCCCCAGTAGCGTACCAGGATTTGAGTACGCGCCATGATTGGTGTGTTAAGAAAAACAATTGTTCGACAAGATTGGTAATAGCCAATCAGGTTAAGGGGAAATTTCAAACGCACTTCCGCTTGTTCGTTGAGTCCGCTGGGGGTCCGGAACAAGGATCTCGGAGCTGCTTCGCAGACGTTACCAACCGATGTTAGATTACGACTGAGACGCAGGCTAGACCTTCACCAATGACCCAAACACTAATTGAAAATTAGAAGGATATCGTATGAGTTCGAGATTTGTCCATTATTTACTATGTCTTCAAAGGAAGCTGTGCGAATTAAAACAAGTCTAAATGTTTCGAGTGAAATTCACCTTCAGAACACAGGGGATAGTATCAGAGCTGAAACGGTTTCAAGTAAACAAAGTGTATCATCATTTTGTTTTCAATGGTTCTCAGATACCATTGACATGAAACAGAGAAGCCACTGAAAGGGCGTGTCACAGCCCCCTCTAAAAGGAAACTCCTCTCCAGCCAAAAAAATAAAAATTTACACCATGAAATTTGCTTGAAAATCTTTCTTAGAAAGCGTTTGTATCCGAAATAACTGAATTTCTAAATCGTTTAATTTTGACTTCAAATTTCCCGGACGCCGCCATCTTGAAGTGTGACGATTGCCCTCTTGTTATCACACAAAGGCTCTTTACGTCAGAACGATGACGCAATTGTAACACGTCCCAACTCAGTTATTAGGGAGCTTAAGCATGCGGCACATTTTTTCAGAAAGAAATTTAAACCAATTTGATCGACACTATTATTTTCTTTCAGCTTAAGTCAGTATTCTGTAGCAGGAATTTTGAATAAGGGATCTCGAGGTATAATCCAAAGTGAATTTCAAAAAACCCAAGTATCTTCCCGTTTCTCCCAAATAAAATCTAATGCTCACCTATTTTAAAGTTTGCTGTAGTTAATGTGGGGCATGTAAAAAGACGAGGAAAAATCATGTAAAGTGGTATTCTTAAACCACGGCAAACATCGCCTTCTGCGATCTGGAAAAAAAAGCCAAGATATACCAGTTTTAAAATTAGAGAGCTTACGAAACGACGACGCCGACGGCAACGACGACGCTACAAAACAATAGGTTTAGTGAGAAAAAACAATGGCTCCGCACGCTCTGCACGCGCGTTTTACATTTTGGTACATTTCTTTGCCGTCATCTCCTAAATGACCACGTGAAATGACTAAATTCAAGGTTCTGTGGAGAACGTTAACACATGACGATGAATTTTAAGTTCTCTCTCTACGCTTCCAACCCACTCATACCAGTTTAATTCCTAGACAGTTACTACACATTTTTAACGCGAAACGACATGAACTAGTTTCGTAGTGATATGAATAACGCGAACTTGTATTTTTAAATGAAGTCCTCGTAACCTTCGTCGTCCTCGTTTCGTAAGCTCCCTATTAATAGAGACCAAATTTTCGAAGCATCATCTCAAAGATGCAACACACTTACGGGCAAACGGCAAACGACAGGCTAAAAATTGTGTCAACATTCAAAAACCTGGTTTCATTTTTTCTAATTTCTTGGCCGTAAGCTACAAATATCAAGTTCTGAAATAAAGAGGCAAGTCAGAATGAGAAACTTCTACTCTTTTGAGACAAGCAGAAAACTGCCGTTTGCTGTTTACCAAAACCTTTGTATTCTATATTTTTCGAAGCAGGGTTTTCATCAAATGTCCAAAACAGGCAGTTAAAACCATACTTTATTTCCTACCTGGATATTTTGAATCTCAGTGGCTAAAACAGAAGGCAAATTAAAGTTGATTAGAGCGGTTTTCAATGGAGTATCGTAAAACAAATTCCAAAGTAATTACTTCAACCAATCACAGCTGGTACAAACAGCGCAATAAACCAATCCAAATTCGTAGCAATAGGCCTTTTGCAAATTGTGATCACATGGTACAAAAACCGCCATACTAGGATGCAAATTGCCCACTGGGATATCTAAAACAAAGACAATTTAAATTATCTTGCTTTGCTTAAGACGACCCAGTGCGCAATTTGCGTTCCAGTATGGCGGTGCAAAAGGGCCCATTCCATGTAATTTGCTCAAAGCACGGAAAAAATCGGGCGTGCAAGTCGCGATTGGTTTTGGTGTTCCTTCCCATTTGTTGACAAAGTGGCACGAGATTTTTAGACCAATCACCAAGCGTAGCAATTGCAATCGCCTAATTGCTTTTGACAGTCACTTGAAAACTGCTTTATTGATAGTTAAAAAACTAATGTGCAAGCCATGCATGAACTTCAAGTCAGTTTTTCAACTAGCAATGAAGCAATAATACTGGTAATATTACAAGGTTGAGCCAGGCTTTATAATCGCCAACAAGCCAATTAAGAGTCAGTGATCATCAAGTGTCTGGCACGCAAACCATTAGATTAGTGCTCCATCCTTAAAGTTGTTGGTACAGTAGGAGTTGGAGATCAGTAGGGTTAACAGTACTGCATATGACTTGTGATAAACGCAAGACATAATTTATGATGTGCACGATGTACTGGCATTACCACAAAATGGTCATTCTTTGATTTAAATACAGAAATAATTGGGACCTTTAGATCGGAGGACTAAGACAACCGCGAGTGAGAGTTTTCTGTTCTGAGCATGCGCACTTCCAAAAATGTTGGCCTCCAAACCTTATGTGCATGCTCAGTACGGAAAACTCATACTTGTAGTTGTCCTTGCATTAAGGACAGTGCCTACTAATTAATGATATTTTTGCCCCGCTGTGTGATTATGCAGAAAATGAGGATCTTAACAAGTGTTATTGAAATCCAAAAAGAAAATTGGGGGTAACTACACATTTTTCAAAGCTTAAGTATCTTGCAAAGATGCATGGTACCCCCAATTTTCCTTTTTGGATACCAAGAATACTTACTAAGATCTACTTTCTCCGGATAGTTTTAAACCGCACAAAAATATCCCTGTATTAGTAAGCATCGGCAATAGGAAATCCGAGTATCTGGAGATGCGCAGAATGTATGCGCAATAACAATAGTAGGCACCGTCCTTAAGAACCCCTATAGTTTCTTTACTGTATCATTAATTAATGAATTTACATGGGTATTCAAGTCACTTGAATATCACCTTTCTTTTAGCAGTTACCCTCATGAATTATTCATGACTTACTCACCATCTTTTGAATACCCCTCTGCACAGCCTGAAAAAAAAAAAAAATGTCTAACCTAAACTCTTCTTGGTTTCCACTCACATGATCAACAGGAAAACAAAGGAAAACATTTGCATAAAAATAGATGTTGATTTCCAGAGGATTGGGTTGGGACACCAACATGGCCGCTTTGACATCATGTGAAAACAGAGTATAGCAGTTTACCTAATTCTCAAAGTACTCCTGAAAACCTAATGAATCCATATCCAACTGAATTTCATTTTTGTGACACATAAAAATTTTACTCTGTATAACACCAGATGATTTCACTTGTCAGTGGGGTCCCCTTGGGAGTGAAAAGTTCTGTTCTCTTCTGTTCGCTGAATTTTTCACAACTTGGTCATCAGTTGCCCATTGTATATCAATGATGACTGTGAGGTGTTGAGTCAGAAGCAAGTAAGCCCTACTAGACCAAAGCTAACATTTGTCAGCTCTTCAGAAAACAGAAAACTGCAACCACAGTTTCTACATATAGTGTCTGTTTTGCAGTGGCCCTGTCTTGACATTTGTCTTCTTTGGTATTCTTCCATTCTTCTGTTCTCTACTACTTCTATTTTCTACAACTTAAACTAACTTTAGGGGGTTGGCTCTCAACTTCCAAACTGTTGCTAGGGACCCCTTCGAATAATCATTTCTCAAGTCCCTTTAACTCTAAAGTTCCCATTTTTTGCCAGGTTTATTCTATTTCACATTTTGTTTTTCTGGTTCGACTCACCACCATATTTGGTAAATCACCTGACCAAAACAGAAAATGCCTCAAAACTCAGCGAGTTAACTATATTCTTCACAAATTTTTAACGCAACAGTACGAGAATCTAACACAAAATCTGTAGCATGGATTTTAAAAAAAGTTATTTTTCAAAACAATTATCATGTCACAAGGCCCTCCTTTGACATGCTTTTCAAAATATTGGGTCCATTTTTTGTCCAAATACAAATTCCATACTACAGTTTGTGAAAAATGATGAGACAGTTCCCATCTGGTGAAAAAAATGCCTTTTGTTCCCTGAGAGTTTTTGCATGCTTTTCATTGAAACGCATGGCAGAAGACTGGGACTAGTTGCGCATGCATATTCTGATTAAAGTGATGTCAGACGTCCATTGAAAAAGTTAATTCATAGAACCATCCATGCAACCTTTTTGTGGCACTCTTTGATGAAAAAGCTTCCTTAGCAACCATTGTCTTTCTGTAGTTAAGTGCCACCCCCTTAAAGTTTATTATTTTTTTCTGTTTTTGCCAAATAAACTACTCATCCAAATCACAGACAATCAATTTGTTATGTGCAAAATGAACACTGGCAGAAGTATACTGTGGTATCTAGTCAGTCTTGCTTTCAAGTTTAAACCAGTTACATCATCTTGAGACTTTACCACAGAGGTCAATGAAAAGTTCTAGTACATTGTTAGGGGATTTGACCAAAAGCAATCCTTCTTACATAATAGTCATCAACAATCCTTTGTTTATAAGGTCAGGGTGACATCACCTACCACATGTCTCTATTCTCAGAAGCTGCAATTCAATAGATTTAATTGGTTTGTCTGAGTGTACAACTTCCAGCTGCGGAAAAATGAAAAAAAACAATGAACTGATAAGAAAATAACGGGCCTGTGTCACAGTAGTGCAGTCCATTTTGTGTAGTTTTGCCAGTTTCTCAACCTTAATTGTGATGTTAACTAAATGTTAACCAAAGATTTACTTGTAAACAACAAAATCAAAGCCTCTTGACAAAAAGCATCTGCCTACCATATACAATACTAAAGTTACAAACATCAGTGATAAACTTTGAAAAACTGTTAACCCCTTTCATTACTATGATCGAAATGTTCATTCTCCCATCTAGAACCATAGAGTTCTTTGTTGGGTAGTCATGAGAATTTATCAAGATCACACCTCTAAAGTTAATTCTCAATACCTGTCAAACTGACATTTCACTGAAATTGTAAGGAGAATTTACATAGTGATATTGATCACTCCTGAGAGTCAAAGGGTTGAGCTTAACAGTTTTCACAAATCCCAATATTGCAATCCATTGTAATCTTCTTCAGTTTTGTCCATCCCTGCCTCCTTCTGTGACTGCTTTTTTATTCAAACCATCGACGTTTTCAGTAGTTATTTTCACGTTTTGCTTGGTTTGGTTGCTCATTCTTAGTCACTGAATTTTGCTTAACTTTGTGACACTTTAATTCCTTTTAAACACACAAAATCAAGGGTTGAATGACTAAAGAGACTGCTGTATTGTGCTGTTGAAGGTGGGTGAAATTGATTACAGCATAATGAACTGTACATGCTTTGTGAAAGACAAAACATGAATTATCATTGCGCTTTGAACATTATGGTGGTGAATGTGGGATATGTTAGTCTCGTCATCAGATGGCAACAACTTCAGCACCCAGGGTTGAAAGACTCTTTGGCATATTCTCTCTGATTAAGGGGAAATGTTTTGTGCAGTGAAGCTAAACCTCCACCAACAATCATCACCATTGTCATTGTTGGTATCAATGTCACGGTCATCCTCATCCTCAAATCATCATCATCATCATCATCATCATCATCATCATTATAATGGTCATGATCGTCATCAATAACATAACATGTTACCTACCTCTCCTGTGAAAGGCTTAGCAATGGAGCACTGTACATTGTCCAGTTCACCCTTCACTAAGAACTTCGGAACTTTAACTCTCTACAAGAATAAATAATATTGATAACAAACCCTACAAGTCAATACTGGCTGAGAAAGTAATGAAACTACATTACAACGACAACACAAACTGCTGTATTGGTGGATAGAGGAGCACTTGGTAACAGCCAAGTTTGTGTGGGTAAAATAAAAAATTACCCACCATTAACAGGCCTGGGAGGGGTTGTGTGCAATGGCTGTGCATGCGCCTTCCCGAAACAGAATTCAGAGTACAGACTCCTGGGTCCGCCTATTTCAGATTGATGACCACAATAGGCAATCTATGATCACATATGGCATAGCTTGGTTTTGCTTAAAAAAAATTGCCCAAATATTGATTTCCCATTACACAAGAAAACCTTTATCCAGTCATCGGGGACATATAAATTTCATGGTTGGGTAAGTGACTTTACATGTCCACTTTCCAGCTGGCACGCAACCTCTGAATCAATTAAAGGACTCAAAATATTTCAAGAGACAAAACATATACTCACTATAATTTTCTCCGTTTTTACCATGCATCAGTAATTAGCAAGTGGTGGAGCCCCTCATGTAACTGGGTCATCAAATTTGCTGGGCCAAAGTTCTAAGATTTTAGCCTTTTATTGACCTGACTCCACCTTGATTTCTTATCTTTTTAAGCTGGAATGCTTCATTTCAGAGAAATCAAAGTGTGAGATAAGCCGATTTTGACAAACAGTTTTGATGTGGTTTCTTTGTTTGTTTCTTTGACAAGTTAAACAATGGCCTTATCAAATGCCTGGCTTCTCTGTTGCAAAGGCTGCTGATGGTTTTCAAGTTGAAACCTTCATCGATGATCCTAGGCATGTCTGATTATTCTCAAGTGTGTTTCATCATGTCAAATCAGGAAATTAAGTTGCCATACAAAAATGCCCAAAAACCTAACAAGAGAAGAACTGGCAGGTCCACTAAAAGTTGCATTGTTTCACCTCAAAATTAGCCAATATCAAAAATACCATAATACTTTTTGTTTGTCCCTCCAAAATTTTGCATAAGCATTGTTTCCAGTTTCTCTTGGGACCATTATAAGTCCCAAGAGAATAATAAAAACAATGCTTATGCAAGATTTTGGAGGGACAAACAAAGAGTATTATGGTATTTATGATATTGGCTAATTTATCTTGAACCCTCTGCAGTGAAGGCAAATTTGACTAACTTATGCCAAAACTACAAGCTTACAGGAAAAGGGTGAAAGAAAAATTAAATATGTAACATACAAAATGGGATTTGCGAAAGCATGGCAATGGGTGATAAAAGGGGTGCATAAAAAGGAACTCTAAGTGTTGCTGAATTGGCAGAAAATTAGGTGTTACTAAGGACAACGGCTGCAGAAACTAAATATAGACTAAATTACAAATTCCAGTGAAACAAAATGAAATTTCTTTTACTCATTAAGGGTAGTAAAAGGTTTATACATGGCAAAGAGAGGAAGCCATGCTACAGTATTAACGGTATAAAGCACTTACATGTAATGACAATAATATTGTCAACTACGCAACAAAGCAAGTTTTCAAAATTAATTACAGCTGTAACCATGTACCTCTTTCACATTTTCCAGAGACTCTGGTGTTATGGAAAACTCCACAGGTTTGGCTTCTTCCTTCTTAGATGGTGTCTGTAGACAGTATAACATTTAAAATGGCAAAAGATATCCAAATACAAGAATCTTACTGGTGACACTCAAGCAAAATCTTGTGTTGTACGCCAAGGATTACAACATTTGGGTGCAAATTCCCCCACTTCTCCCATAATGCCACCCTTTCACCCCCAATCCCCCCCCCCCCCCCCCAAACTCCTTTTATGACTTAAGCCTCTTTTATGCATCAAATTCAGTCCCATTTTGGAAAAAAATAATAGTTGTGACAAAATTAAAAGTTGTTCTCCCACCGTTCTTAACTAATCTTTTTGTACATGACAGATGTATTCATTTGAAGATAGATGACAATACCTTGTTCTCAACAATAAATTCTGCTTGGCTTTGAAGATCTTTGTTTAGCAATGGCCTTTTCATTTCAGCTCTCAGATAATACTAAAAAGCCATAAAAATAACATTAACCTCTGCTATGAAACACTAACAATTTAATAATAATTTATTCCTTTCTCTGCTCAGCATGCAGTACCTATCCTATGGAGACCAACAACTTAAAACAGATCACTTCTCAGGCATTGATTGGCCAAATGATAACCTGACTATCACTCAAACTAAACAGCAAGGGAAAAGGGGACGTTATCTGGCCAATCCATCAGAAGTGGTGCATTTTAAAACCTCCTTTAAAACTTATGCTAGACAGGAAGACATCACTTCAAAGCAGACGTATTTCTTGCAAGCAAAGAAAACTGCATCATTAAAGACAGCTTAATAAACAGCTAAATTGACAGCACTTTTACTGGCTTTCTGTAGTCATTCGTCTTTTTGTCTTTGTCAGAATACATGTAGTACTGGCAATGATTTCAATGCTGCACAAGATTACATTTATAACACAGGTAATATTAATTTTCTTTGCCTTTTGTTTTACCCTTGGATATCAATACAATACAATACAATACTTTATTGACAACTCCCCATGGGGGCTTTTCAGTGACAATGTAATTAAAAGAGGTAACAATAATAATTATAAAAACTAAAATCAACTCTAAAAACACTATATTATATATATATATATAATAAAAATTAATTGAATACATAGGATAAAGGGAGGAAAATCAACCTAATTTAAGACAAATACTTTTTTAAAAGATCTGATCTAAGATTACGTTTAAAACTACTTACACATTGACTTAATTTCAATGTAGGGCTAATAGCATTCCAAATACTTACAATACGATAATAAAAGGACCTCTGGCCGGTTGCTGATTTACAGAGTGGGATGTTTAATTTTTGTGAATTACGGGTCGCTCGGCCACTAATACTACCCCTAGAGATAAACTTATTACTTAAATATTCAGGTGAGAGACAAATTGCTATCAATTGATATCAATAATTGTCACAGTTACCAATCCACCCCACAGCAATACTATGTGGGTAACAGAACAAAATTAACACAAACCTGGATGTTGACAAACACTCCATGGTAGGTCTCATATAGTGGTTTGTTGCCTTTTGGTTTCAATGGGATCTCAAATGGAAGCTCTGTTGTGCCATTAGGTGTAAACATTGCAGTCATTGAAATCTATCTTTCTCAAAGAGCATATTGCATGTCTAGCTACAATACCTCATGAAAGACTGTACCCTCTAATCCGAGACTACACTGATTTGAAGTGCAATGGTTGCATAAGGCCTGCCCAATGGAAAATACTGGTTCCCATTTTGTTGAACAAAGTTAAGTTCTGTTGGGCGAGGTTAATAACTAGAAGTGCGACTGTCTGGGAGTTCCCTGTGACCTTATCAAGTCAGGAAGGTGTAGTAGTTGTAAACTGCATCTTGCACCAGTGCAGTCGGGCGTGGACCGAGTCAGTTGATGTCAACTGAAGTTGTTGCCCTAGTGGGGAGTGGTCATACAAGTAAATATCATTACAATTAATAATTACATAATAATAATAACAGTAATAATAATAATACTAATAATTATTATTACTAATTATTACTTGTGGGGCTGAAGGGGAAAGAAAAGGATGGAGAAATGTACGCTAAATTCTCTTATCTCTGCCCCACCAAGCCTTATCAACCTCCCCCCCCCCCCCAACAAAAAAAAAAGAAAGAAAGTCACTACATGTCTTCCCATGTTTTCACTTGCAATTCATTGCCTCAAGATATGGAACATCATTTGCTTGGGGACATACAGAATGCATAACCATGACACACAAAATTGACGCAAATTAATAAATTAGTTCCGCCATATCCTGCAAACACAGCTGCTCTTTGTCGTTCACCACCACTCCAAGAAAGGGAAAGTAGGAAGGTGCTATCTTTTGAGGTGCCAAAAGACCTTTTTGCAGACATGGCAGCAAGACATTATGGGGTTCTCAAGGGGCAAATTAATATGTATTTGCCCCCTTGGTATCCCATAGCAGCTATTTGAAACAACAGAAGTAAAAATGGCAGCTATATCTGCAAAGAGGTCTTGACTATTAGATGTAACAACAACAAACTGCTGTAATAGCAGGCTATCAGTAAGCAAATGAGTTACAATCCCTCTGTCAAAATGCATAATACTAATAAAATCAAGATGTGAATGAATAATAATATTGTTATAAAAACAGTGCTGGATTGAATGGTATAATCTGCCAGGCTTGGCAACCTCCAAGGAGTAATTCACCAATTGAATTGGCTTGATTGAGTTGTAAAATGCTTCAAATACTCCCACACTTTTTGCACTCAGTTGCAGATTTACTACTCCTTCCATTACAAGGGTAATTCCATTGTGGGAAAGTTCCCCACGGCTCTGCACCACAATAACACCCTTGACAATATCCTAGACAACAGCAAAAATACAAAAAAAAAAACATCAATTTGGTTTGCTGTAGAGATTTTAAACACAGACTGCAATACTTGTGCAAAACAGCTTGCTGTTCCCAGCAACAAAATCATCCTTTGTGACTACTATTATTCAACAACTGCATTTCTAAGTGAAGGTTTGGTACCTGAGACATCCTGAAGCTTCCACTATTGACAGCCAGCTCCAAGATGGAGACTGCACCGGTGGCTGGCAAAACCTGACAAACCACCCATGAGCCCCTATGTAGATAGAGGAAGAGGGGGGGGGGGGGAGGAAGGGAAAAAACTGCTAAACGCTGCACACAAAATGGTCCTTTTTCCCACAACACCAATGAATAAGCTCTACAACCCACAGCATGAGGAATCCAACGAATGCGCAGATATAACAAACCACTAACAACAATATTGATTGCAGTCGCTCAAAAGGGTGAATAGAGACTACTTAAGCTCACAACAATGAACTAACTGCCTTCCACAAATGTGGATAAAACAGACAATCATGTTTTTGAATTCTTTTTTTACATGCCTAGTTGGATAAGCTGCTGATTAACCCTAAGTTCCACCCAACATAACCAGAAAAAATTGACTCTTTCGACAAATGGTGTAGGATAAACAGGTAAAGAAGACTATAAGGATTGATGCAGGGAGGAGATACTGTACTGAAGACAGCGGGTCTAATTTGCAGGTCGCAGGTCGCGGGTTGCAGGTCATTGTTTCACCAATACAGAAAGTATCCTAAACATTCATAAAAGCCAACCTTAGGCCTAAAAACTTTTGTTTAGGCCTAATTAGGCCTAAGGTTAGCTTTTAAGAATGTTTAGGATACTTTCTATATTGGTGAAACAATGATCTGCAACCCGCAACCTGCGACCTGCAAATTAGACCCAATGGATGAAGAAAAATCAAAACAGTTAATGCTTGACAGTGGATTTGTGAAAAGCAGGTTATTATTATTGATCATGGATAAAACTGTGGAAACACTTTTAACTTCCATGTCCTAACTAAAAACCGATTTTTACAAAAAGAATGTTCCTTTTACAGTTGTATACCTCCTCCTCCACCCTAAAAGACAATGTTGAGAACAAGCTGTGCACTCGCTGACAACATTGTGTCATTTGGGGTGGGATGAGGGAGCATTATTAGCTTTCCATTTATGTAATGACAAAAAAAAAAAGGGCAGAAAATGGGAAAGGCCTCAACTGGTTTTGTCCAGGATTGTAATTTACGATTGGGTGATGTAAAATAACTGGAAGAATACGACGGGTGTAAAACACAGGTTTCAATTCACAGGTCACTCGTTGCAGGTCATTGTTTTACCTTCTTGAAAGTAACCCAAAACCCTCAATTTGGCTAACCCTAGGCCTAAAAACCAACCTTAGGCCTAGGGTTAGCCAAATTGAGGGTTTTGGTTACTTTCCAAAACGTAAAACAATGACCTGCAACGAGTGACCTGTGTTTTAGACCCGCCGGGAAGAATGCCGGTTGAACAGAATATTGACAACTAAAGTGCACAATGAACGCGAACGTCCGAGATGAAAATCACCTATTGAAGTCCAAATCAAACGTCAGTTTTTAAATGAGGTCACTAGGGAAGATTTTGATACAAAGATATTGGTAGTAATCCTTCAAGTAAAGGCTAGAACATTGATCGACCAATGAACTCCGACAATGATACTAACGTCACTAACCACCCTTCCCAAACCAAGCCCAAGGAATCACTTGCAAAAACACTACTGCGAAATGCAAGGTCACTGATTAAGGATACGAGTCGTGAACCAAAATGAAGAAAATTAACACTTACACCCTCGTAATAGATCTTGTTTACCCTTTTCAGGCGGATCTCCAAGGTCGCCATTTTGAAAAAGACGAGCCCACCTGCCAAAATAACTGCTAGGCAGCAGACATGTTAAACAGTGAGTTATTGTTGGTTTATGACAACACAAATTGTTTTTCCGTTATTGTACCCTTATAAATTAATTTAATACCGCATTCCACAACTTAACAATCAAATTCCGTGTTTCGCCACAAAACCAGCTCTTCACCACAACGTCATTACAATACTTGTTCTCCACTCGGTGACGAGTTCACTGTCAGAGACAACCCAACACGCTTTTGTTAATTGATGCCTTGTGAATAACATTGTGCAGTCATCTTGCTCTTGCTGCGGCATCCGATACCCCATAAATTCAATAGCAGAACCCTCGGTGGTTTCACGTCTTACCGCTCCCATCCTGACACTTACTAAAAGGAAAACTGATGTATAGTTGTTAGGTGGAAACTAGTGCGCGTACGAAAGTAGCCTCGAAGGTGAGAAACTGTTGACCCAGGGATTTCCTGTGTCTACTTTTGGCGCGAATTTTGTTATTGATCCGTTCGATCTGATCTGGTCTGATCCGGGTTTGATCTGGTCTGATCCGGGTTTGCCAACTCCTGGAAGCGAGATGACTGGCATCCATCCTTCACCAGAGAGCCAATCAGATTGCATGATTCGCCTGGGTACTTTCACTGGATAGGAGAACACTGTCGATTTCTAACAATTTGTTTGACTGGGGAATTCCTAGCTCAACTATGGCTAATTATGGTATGCCCTGAAAGCGTGGATTAAACAAAATGTTCACAATGTAGAGATTCTTTCCATCAACTTGTACCTTGATGATGTGCCATAATTAATATGCAGCTTTTAAAGTAGTAAAGCTTCTCAAATGGTAGCTACTCAATGGTACAAGAGTGACTCTCGCCTTCCACTACTGTCTCGAGAGTTTCCACCTTTTTCGTCAAATTTTTTTTGGCTCCCTCCAATCAGTAGCCTTAACAGTTAATTCAGCCCTCTCGTTTTTCACCAACTGGGCCAGAAGTTTCAAGGGAATATACACCAGGAAAACCCAAGACGGTGAATCATCTTAGGGCGCGTTTCCTGTATTCATTTTACAAGCAAAAATATATACTTGTCCTTCACAGCGATAGAATCTTTCCACTTGAGGGGTACCACCCTTGCACCAAGTAAATTACTTTCAATCGGAGAGATCTCAGCACTAGAGTCTGGAAGACAAACATGGCGGCGCACAATAACTTTGTTCTTCCAACAATGAACTACAACTGAAATTTACACAAGTGTACCAGGAAAGATCTTATTTTGCCCTCTAGAACCCTCTTGTTAATGTAAACAGCCTCTTAGCTTTCGAATAAATAAGGCATTTCAGGTCGACTACGTGTCTTTCCATCAATGACTTAATTTAGTTCGAATTCTCGCTGCAGAAATTGGTTTGCTTGCGTTTTCCCTCAAAGAAATGTTTGCGCTTACCCTAGCCCTTCCCCTTCTCTAGGACTACGCCATTAGCAATGACAAAACGAAGATCACTTTCGCTCTAAAATTCGTCTTTATTGGGTAAAAAAGAAGCCAATAACGGTTAAAAGTTTGTCAATCTGCCCAGAGGGTAAGACTTCGGACCCTGGAACCGGTCATCCTGTGCTACGAGATGACCGAGATTGCAACAACTGGTGATCTCGAAAGGAGGACGCCCAACGTACAATTCATTAATAATCAAGACAGGTGAAAGATCTTCTACCGCCATTTACAATACTGTACACAAGGTATGTTACGGAAATGACATTATCAATCGTCTTTTGTACAAATGTCATAAACGTCACATTTAATCATAGCTCATTTGGACAGAAGAATTTCTCCTCTGAAATCAACGAATGAAAATTACAAAAACGACAGTCACATTTCGAGAGCAAGTGCTACACACTTCATTCATTTTGTAACAAGGGTCACACTCCTTTAGGAATATCCTCTTCACTCCTACTTCGACTAAGGATTGAGCGAGTTAGTGGACAAATGCATTCCATTCATATGTAATAGCTCCCAATATAAATCGATTACCGAAATATTCCGAAACATCTATTGCGAAATAGTTCCAAAAAATGAGCCCTGGGCTGATTTAGTGGCAATTAAATGAATTGCACTCAGTTCCTTTCTATGAAGAATTTTAAGGTTTTTCGTAAAACATTAAATAAAATAAAGCAGCTTTTCAAAACTTTACTACAGTACATGTTGATAGTTAAGAATTCAATGAACAAGCTAATTTTAAAACTGTGACAATTTTTCAACGCGTGAACACTGCTCTCTAAAGTGTTGTCTCTTTGACAAACAGAGACAGGCTCTTGAGTTCCTAAAACGTGATGTCACCAAATGCCAATTTGAGCAACTGAGGGATTCTTTAAGAGCTTCAAAAGGGATTTAGGATAAGTTCGGTCTCTTATTCGAGTACCGCAAACAGTACTTGTTCATGTGTATTGACCAAAAAAGCAGAGTTAGAATTATGGTTACATTAGGCCCTTTTTACGTTAGCGACGCAAGAATGAGCACTAGCAAATCACGAAGGCGCGTGAACATGTTATTAGAAATAACTTTTTTCCACGTAAAAGGTACTAATTATTAAAACTCTACTAAGTTTTATATACGTTGGTTGTGCCGATGCTTTCGCCGCTTGTAGAAGCCAGCCTTTTGCATTTTCTTTCCATGGGGAAGAACATTAACCAATCTACCCAAAACAAAACGACATGTGGGAAATCTTCATTGAAAGCTCAAGAAGAATCGAAAATATTTTCGCGTGTAATATCTTCCTTTTCCTATAGCAGGAACAAGCCAATTTTTGGTTCAAAGGGGAGCTCTAAAACTATCCCTTCTAATTTCTCAAACTAGTGACATCATCAGTTTAAAACTAACAATTTGTGTTCGTTGAGAGAGCTGTCTTCGCGAGCGCATTTATGTGTCACTGATCTATATTTGCGATTGGGAATCGTACTCTGCTCCATCGTCGCTCCAGCAGGCCCAGTTGGGGGAACGACTTCCTCCTCCTCCTCCTCGCCTCCATTGTGCTGTTTGAGTTTCTTCACGAGAACGCCACGTGTTCCGAGAGGAAGCCGTTGAGGATCGGTACCCACTGGAGACCTGAAGATGAACAAGAGCATGGTAAGAGCAAAGAGAGGAAATCAAACGAAAACACACCCATGCCTTACAAGCACTATAGAGGTTTAGAGAATATAAACACACGACGTCGTTGACGTCACGAAAGTAGGGAGCTTAAGCAACGACAACGGCGACGGCAACGAGAACGTCACGAATTTGCATATTTTGCGGTTAAAAACAATAGCTTCGCACGCCCTGCACGTGCGTTTTTCACTTTTGTCCATTTCGTTGCCGTCGTCAGCAAAACAACAACGTGAAATAGCCAAGTTTTTGGTTTTACGAAGAACATCAGCACTTGAGGATAAATTTTCATTTTCTCTCCTAAAATGGAGTGCCGTTCCGACTGGTGTCATCTTTCAGAAATTACCACACCCTTGTCATCTTAAAACCGTTGAAATAGTCACGAAGCGATTAAAATCACGCAAATTTATATTTTGAGATGACGTTCTCGTTGCCGACGCCGTTGTCGTTGCTTAAGCTCCCTAGTATGCCACTGGTATCACGGTTCTAAATCACTGGTATCACGCGGTTCTAAATAAGAAGAGCCACAGAGCAGCCGTGTCGGTCTCGAGACCGAGGCCAATTCTTTCTTCGTTTTTTTTAGTTCAATAAACCAATAGAACGTCTTGTTACGTTGGTTGAGCACGTTGGGTAAGTCCTTACCGATCACATGACCAAAAAAAAAACAATAAACGAAATCTTTTTTTACTCTTCCGTAACGTGACTAAAATGTACCAAAACTTAAGATGCACACTTTGTTAATACTGAAACACTATTATTTGTTTGCATTTTCGTTGACACTGCTGTCGAAATAGCGGAAAATGTATTACACACATGTATATATTTAGAACATGAAAGAATGCGTTTAAAGCCGTATGAAAATTACAAAGACCGAAACTATATATAGAGATGGGTTAGTCGATATGTTATGGAAGACATGATTAGTGGATGGGAGGACTCGAAAGCGGACAACTGTCGGTATCAGTATTTGACGCAAGACAAGACGCAACCGTACAGGTTTTTAACATCAAATGTATAGAGCGTCACATTATTAATCTCACCAACGTTTGGACATGGAAACTGCAGACTGGTGATACAAAATGGAGCCTGGGTCTCCAAACATAGCTCACAATTTATCGTAGAGAAGACAGCCAAAAAAAACGTTTTTGGAAGGACCATGCAAGTACGAAGAAACAAGTGTTTTAACTTAAATTACCACAAGAATTTAAAGCTATAGAGCTGTGCGTGGTGTGCACAAGAAAACCGAATGACTTACCACGTGCTAGACGTCGTAGTATTCGGTGCCAATTGCGAGATCTGGATTTGTTAGCATCTTAAGTAAAATTAAATAAGCTTCAGTTACTGGTTAGAATGGTAAATGCAATGGGGGAGGGGATGGTAGCTAATCAGAACAAAACTCCCCACACCGGTTAAGGGCGACATTGATCATTTCCACGTTGTGTCTACACTGGATGAGGCAGATGGATGAAAGGTTAAGTAATTGGTCATGTGCTTAGAATGTATATCATTAGCGATGTTCTAAACGAAAAATGAACTGGTAAGAAGGTCATATCAACTGGGTTCAACTGGGATAAAGAAGCGGCAGAGACTGTGAACTTTGAACGCAAATGAAATTAAGGAAACGGGCATATAACAATCGCTTAAACAAGGGAGCTTGCAGCTGGTGCGACCGATTTCTCGTCTTCGTTCCCGGTCATCATTCGTTTTGAACACGGCCAATGGAAATTAAAAAGTAACCCTATGGTCTTTGTACAAAAGTACCATTGCGCTTTTCATAATCACGTGGAACGGACTCCATAGTTAAAGTTGTAATCAAGGGTTTATTTTCACTCATGTCAAAAACATACAGTAAGAGGTGAAGTGAGTCAATGGGTCACATCCCGCAAGGCGGGCTTCGGGCTCCGGGCTTCGGGCTTTGGCAGGGTTTTGATCCACTTTGGTTCCTGTTATTTTTAAACCAACAAGAGTGCAATTGAAAGTGCCATTCACTTCCGAGCTGCCGAAGACAAACAAAATGGCCTTCGACGAGGCCGTTGAATGAAATTTCAACTTCGGAGTCCCCATGTTTATAAAAGGCGCAATTGATGGTTTACATCTGACGTCACGGCAGCCATGTTGGTGTACGGAACAATGCAATAAAATGTCTTTGAAAATTTGACTCTATTATTATGCAAAACTTGTGGGGTTTGTACATCAACATGACCGTCTCATCACGTGGATACAAACCAAGAATAGATGGTAATTGGAAAAAAAGAAATGTCCAAGAATGCATGGGAATGAGATGAAGGTTCACTTTTTGACAAACTTCACGAAGTGTCTAGTTAAGTTCCAAGTGTCAACTATTTCAGTACTTACAACAACTGAGTTGTTATCGCTGAGGCATTAATGGACCTTATTGGAGTTGAGCCTGCAGGCACATTTTCTTTTGTTTAAAACTACATGCAAAAGACGCTTAAGGGTCAATTCAATACAAAATGACCCATCAGCCTCGTTTATGCGGCAAAACCGCTGATAACTTTGATAAGGGCTATTGGGAACACTGTGCAGAACTTAAATCAGATCAAACAACTAATATCAAATCGTAGGTTGGTGTTTGAGGAGAAGGGAAAACCGGAGCAGTACCCGGAGAAAAACCTTCTCGAAGCAGGGAAGACAACCAACAAACTCAACCCACATTTGACACCAACTTTGGGAATCGAGCCCAGGCTACAATGGGAGGAGAGTGCTCTCACCACTACGCCAGCCCTGCTTCCCTGCTTTGAATGAGCACACAATAATTTTTCGATATCTGAGGTCGGTTATAGTTCTGTACCGAATTCTTGTTGGGTACGAGACAAAGGCGACATGCTGAGTCTGTATGCTGAGACCATCAAAATGTTGCTCTCTAGGCCAAAGAAACAAATACTTCGATGGAGTGGGCGCAGTCATTTAATCCGTTATTCTCGACACTACCCAAATTGAAATTTCGAATTCAGGAAAATCATGTTTTCATGAAAACAAATACTATCACAAAATGAGTTTTACATTAATGCAAGACTTACCAATGAGCTTCTCGTCCGATAACTAGAGAAAGATGATGAACGCGCGACGGATTCCTAGGTAACAACAACAAAGAAAATAAAGATTAGGGCACAAGCAACACTCTGAAATACTTAACCCTTTCACCCCCAGGAGTGATCGACATGTAAATTCCCCTTACAATTTCAATGAAATGTCATTCAGACAGATATTCAGAATGAAGATTATCATCATCTCTTGACATCACACCAAATTCTCATGACTACCCAACAGAGAACTCCACGGTACTCCCTAGGAGAATGAACGTTTCGATCATAGAAATGAAAGAGTTAACTCATGTTCACACTGCAGATATGGTTTGGAACCTTGGCTCATTAATTTCATTAACCTTTTCACTCCTAGAGTTCATTCTCCTAACTAGTACCATAGATCTCTTTTTTTGGATAGTCATGAGAATTTAGGGCGCTTTCATTTTGTCAAAACTGGCCAGACAGATCCAATAATTTGCAAAGAAAATGCAACAATTTGAAGGAACATTTGCATGATAATCCCTCGCATTGTTGTGGAGGAGTATATATCATCCCCGAAGTGTGTTAATTTGAATTCGTTGTAGAATTAATTCTTCCAAATGCTTGGTCTGGCCGGTCAGTTCTGCCAAATGGAAAGCGCCCTTCGTATCACATAAGGATAATACCCCTTGGCTGATAATAATCTTCATTCGCAATACTTGCCTGCCTCAAAGTGTATTGAAACTATGAGGACAATTTACAAAATGATCAATAGTGGGAATCAAAGGGTTAACTCTCTGCCCACGCCCTTTTACACGGTGACGACGGCGGCCTCTTACCTCTACATCTTCATATCACATTGACAGGAGAGGAAGCTAATCAGTGGGTTTACAAGGACTCTGGTTTCTTCCGCCTTCGATCACACCTGATAATAGGGAGCTTAAGCACGCGCGTTTTTTGAGATGCGGACGGCAACCGGAAGAGAACATTTCGCGTGCCAGGACAGTGGTGTCTCCCCGTTTTTTCATACCAATCATCTCTAATGGAGAAAAGATACTTGACAATATAAATGTGGTTGTGTAAAGACAAGTTAAAAGAGAAAACAGTTCACTTCCGGTTGCCGTCCGCGTCTCAAAAATGCGCGTGCTTAAGCTCCCCAATGACAGTCTAGCACGAGTGTCGAGACTTTGGGTCCTGAATAGAGTGGTTTTCAATTGACTGTCATAAAACAAACACCAAAGTAATTACTTTCACCAATCACAGCAGGCGAAAACAGTGCAATGAACCAATCCGAATTCGTAGCAATTCCGTGTAACTTGCTGAAAGCGCGGGAAAAACCGCGCGTCAAAGTCGCGATTGATTTTGGTTTTCCTTTTCATTGGTTGATAAACTGGCGCGAGATTTTTAAACCAATCACTAAGCGTAGCAATTGCAATCGACAGTCATTTGAAAACTGCTCTAATAACTTCGTCAGTTACATTAATTCTTCAAACTTTTATAACCTTAAACCGTGCAAGGGACAAAAAATTGCTTATTTTTCAACTGTCGTAAATTCCTCAACTTGACAATTTTGCATGCTTCATGCGACTTAGAAAGAACGTTGGGGTGTTTGAAGACCTCACGTAGAATAGGCGAGAAACACAAAGATAGTCACGACAATGTCGTTAACATTTCGTTGAAAGACTAACTCAGTTGAATAATTAATTGGACGTATGAAAAAAAATATCGAAACTGCGCAGATGAAACGATTTTCAAAGCAGAGAGATCATCGTAGTTCAAGTTAATTAAGTTGCAACCAAGCCTCTCAGGACTGGGTTTTTAACGGGACAAGCCCTGTTCATGTCCGACTCCCTTTTTAAGTCACCATGTTCACGAGCACTAAGCCAAACAGAGCTTTGACAATAAAAACCAGGCCCCCAGTTGTTCAATGATACCGGATAGCGTTATCCGGTGGATAAGTCCCCATCCGACAGATTCAATCTGCGCTAAGATTTCGTGAATTTTTTTATACTCTTGATAGTGAGTTATCCACCAAAATCGAACAACTGGAGTCTGGCACTTGTAGTTGGTGTGCCTTTCTATCATACCATGTTGTCTTCAGAAGCTAAATAATCACTTGTCTCTGATAATCTCGCGTAATCTGTCAAGAAAGAAATACAGTGGTAGTAGTAATGCAGTATACACCTGGCACGCAAATAGTGCTTTTCGCGCGTTCTGATTGGTTTACGGAGGTGATTGGCAAAGTGCTATTCGCCTCCAAGCTGCCAAAGAAAAACAAAATGGCCGTCATTTGAAGAGATTAATCACGCTAGTGAATTGAACACAGCCCAAAAAAGTGATCTAGCGTTCACAGTTTTGATAACTCTTAGCCATCTTTATCAAAACTCCGTTGACAGTAAACTAAAATGGCCTTCAGTTTCACTCACTTCTAAACAATGGAAGAGCGTAAAATCAACTTGATCTGTTCCAACTGTTTTCAGTCGAGCGCGTTAAAACCGGAACCGGGGAGAATAATGCAACCAATCAGAGTAGAAGCATGCAGCCAGAAATGAACCAATCATAAATAAACTGCATGCAGTCAGCCGCCGCTGCTCGCGGGAAACTGAGCGCGAGCATGTCAGCGCTTGATTTTTCCTTACATCTGAATGGGGCGCGAGATTCGCAAAAAAGCCTCTGTTTTCTCTGGCCTGTTAAATTTTGCTTACCGGAATCCAAATCGATGGTCGACGTTGGAGATGTGGGTCGAGGCGAATCGGAGTGAAATCCTCCTGATAGGTTATCATCATTGATCGAAAACTGCGAACCAGGAAGTTCTCTGGGGCGGCGAGATGAAGAACGACCTTGTTTGTAGCGCTGAATTTGCGAATTAGCATATTGAAGATCACACCGCAATCTGAAAGACGACAATTAAGAATTGAGAATAAGTGTTGAGGGAAAAGTTTCTTAAATAAGACAGCAAGACTAGGATACATTGTTCAAAGTGCAAACTTTGCTTTCAGGGCACACAAAACTTAATTTATCAGTTCGGCATTCCTCTCCATACAAGCTCCTTACATTACACCCAACAGAATAATGACACAAAGTAAGAGCCGATGGGGTAGTTGTAAATTTCCCAAAGCTATGTTACGACGTCCTTACGAACGAAAGTCAGTTTTTTCCCTTCATATAGGTAAATGTGGTTTTATCAAACAAGTTAATAAAGGTCAATTAACCACCGTAAGAAAAACGATTATATGGGATGTCACGCAACGCTCGCTTAGTGGGGCGAGCGTTGCCTGACGCCCCAAATAACGGCTGATGGATGCTGATGGAGCTATCTTGCCCGCTTGGCATTTCTCGCTTGGCCCCGCAAGATCAAAGACCATATTTTGGTGTTTTATCCAATATAATAAATCCTTTATTGACCACGCCTGTTCGGTCAAGATAGCTGGATATTAGCCTCGTTCTTTTTTTGCGTGTTTATGGACCTCGACGCATAAACACGCAAATAAAAACGTCACGCTTGGTCAATAAACCACATATTTCCAATAAATTGCTGAATAGGGAAAGAACTGAAATTCTCAACCGGGACATAAAAGGTAAAGGTTTACCTTTCTCTAGCCATGTCTCGATCCGTTATAACACTCTAAAAACAAAAAAAGGAAACAAAAAACAAACGTAAACCAAAGATATTTGGTTGTCTGCAAGGACAGAGACTGACGTTATAATAATGATGAGGACAAGAAAGGTGGTAATGATGATGACGTCGATGATGACGTCGATGATGACGGTGATGCTGCTGATAATGATGATGACGTCGATGATGATGCTGCTGATAATGATGATGACGTCGATGATGATGCTGCTGGTGATAATGATAACGAGGACGACGATGATGACGTCGATGATGATGGTGATGCTGCTGATAATGATGATGACGACGACGATGATGATGACGTCGACGATGATAAGGACAAAGAGGATGATGATAGTGACAAAGACGATGATGTAATAAAAGAGGGCAACACCAAAAATTTTTAACAGAGAAAATTCATGGACCTCCAAACGAGTATGAAATGGTATCTTTCAGGGCAGTTCTCTCTGCTACTTACAAGTAACGTTGTGAGCTGTTCATTTAAGACTGACGTTGATGAAACAAGTTGTTGCTGTCAAAAAATAAAAGTAATTAAATCTGTCAAGTTCACCTAATTTGAGTAAGGACTCCTGATAAATCTTAACGAGACGAATACCTACGACACAAAGCTAGCGCGCGAGTTTAGAAAAACGTTCAGCTAAAAGAAAACCAATTAGAGATAAAAAATACGGTCAAATATAAACGCGACAACACCAATGTCCAGAAATGCA
>JALIRR010000038.1:147500-182500 GCA_023091755.1 Montipora sp. Colony 1 RG-2022
GTTCGGTTTGTAGTCATACGACCGCGTAGCGAAGTCTTGTTGTGAGTGAGTGTGTGAGTGAAGCTATTAGTCTCTCCCCTCGGGGATTTTCAGGACTAACTTACAATGTTTTTCGCGGGACTTTAGCCAGACTGCTTATTACACAGTTTACAATTTTAGTTTAGGAAGTGAGAGATGCCCCCGTCCAGATAAGGTCAGACCACAACACCGGGGACTACGTCCCCTACTCTTATCGAATACTGAGTGGGTTCTTTAACGTCCCATACTATTTAATTTCCAACAAGGGTTATGAGACGGGACCTCCGCTTTACAGTCCTTATCCGAGAAGACTTGAAAGTCTAACCATTTGCAGATGTGATTACAAAGGTAGCACATTCTCCTCAGTTTTTTGAAGACCCTGAGTGTTGGTCCGGCCGGAGTCGAACTCAAGACCTCCCGCATGACAGCCCGATGCTCAACCAACTGAGACACCGGTGCGCGGTGCGGTGCGCTTGTTACCAATTAATCATAACCATTACAATTTCCGAGAAAACAAATGCATTCCTTTTTCACTGTCTGATGTTACAAATTCGTCCACTTTGGAAAATTCCCCCGTTTGGTAGGGTAAGTGGCCGTTGCTATGGTTATTGTGATAAATTCTGTGATTGGTGGATTAAGCTAAGTGCACTTAAAGGGAATCTCCACTTTAACAAAATGATAACTTAAAATCACAGGAAATAACCGTTTCAGTCAAGCCAGTCTAAAATACTTTCAAAGAAGTGTTTGTATCCGAAATAAATAAGTTTTAGAATCGCCTATTTTTGTTTTCAAATTTCGCGGGCGCCGCCATCTTAAATAATTGTGACGCGTTACGGTTGCGCTATTGTTATTAGACAAAAGCTCTTTGTGTCAGAATAATAGGGCAAGCGTAACACGTCACAATTATTCGATTTTAAAATTCACTTTTCTTGATAAAAACACTGTTTTCAAAACAAATTTGTTTGTAAACATAATTTCCTTCAGTTTAAACTTATTCTGTAGTAAGAGTAGACAATCCCTTTAATATGATTGGCTGATGTAACTGTCCGATTACACGCTTACACAATAATAAGTAAAAAATAAAGTACTTAATGCACCAATCAAATTTGAGAAAATTGTAATGGTTATGATTAGCCCTGAAATGCCCCAAGGGGGTGCTGACTAATACGAGTATTTTACTTTAATGCTTGGACGAAGAAGACACGACTTGTCAACTTTGCGCAACCTGTGCAGTCTGCTAGAAGCGAAATCGTGAGGAGGTAACGTGAAATGGTTGTTATATGAGCTGAATTTTGACTAGTTTGCTATAAGTAAAAGAAACTTTAAGATTAGACGCACTTTTTAAAGCGATGAGAACTACACCTACCTCACTGGTGGTTGTACCCACTGTCATATTGGCTCCCTAGAGAACAATGTTTGCAAAATTTTAGTTAACACTTTGCACAAAGGTCCCAAAATGGCGGGACGTGGTTCGGACGCGGTCGTATAGACCGAATTCATAAATCACGGCCAAAAAAATCTTCTTTTGTTTATGTGCTAATTAGACTCACTAGCCTCGCTCTCAAGCAACATTTCTTTTGCATTTTGTAAATGCAAACGAGGCTAGTGAGTCTAATTAGCACATAAACAAAAGAATATTTTCTTGGCCGCCATTTATGCATTCGGTCTATGGTGGTAAGTACTTTAAACGTAAATTGGAATTTCACACTTCTTCAACCATTACTGATAGAGAGATTCGGCATCACGTCGACTGCAAAGGGCAAAATCCAAAATCAAAGGAACTGACGTGTTTCATTTTGGCTGATTCCTTGCCTGTAGCTACTGATTTCAATCAACTTCCCAAAAGAGGGAGAAACGTTAGAATGAAAGAATTTACATGCTTTGAATACCTCAATAAAACCACAAGCAAAATGAAAATGTTTATTGTTTCTCTGATAAATACGAAAAATTCCGACGTTAACGCACAGTTATTGAATGCAAAACTGAAAACAATACGCCCTTTAGTTCTTACATCAGACGGAGTGTTTTGGCCCCGTAAACGAACAAAAATGCGCTCACGCGGAAGCCCCACACCCAGGAGGTTACAACTCCAATACCAGGTCGATGTAACGGCATTTTCAAAGATTTATTATTGTTATTAGATTTTTGTTGCACAAAAAAAAAATTTCGTTTGCGCATTACAATCATTTATTATTCAACACATTGTGACAATGTCCAAATATGGTCCTAGCGCGCTCAATATTGGCCGTGCGTGCTCAACAGATATCCTGCGATATACGTAATTGTGTGTGCCGTGGAGAAAAATCATGGTAGTTTTTCCAGCTTTTTTTCCAATAAACGTATAAAATTGTGCTTTGTCATCAATGTCTTGTATAATAAAACAATTATCCTGCTCAATCTTGCGAAATATCGCATGATTTTAGCCACCGTGGCCTCCGTCCTCGTCGGATAAGTATCAGGCGACATTCCGCGCGATTTCACAGAACAATAGTTAAATATCTACATACAATTTAAAAATAACAACATGTAAAACGAAAGATACGATAACAACTAAATAATAAATAATAAATTATATAATAAATTACAATACTACAATAAAGATTTGGCTTGCACGAAAGACCATTCTCAATCCGATGGGAAAATCTTTTTCATTATACTTATCACCAGCTGGAAAGGGGTCTGGTTTCGCGGTAAAATCAATCTAAAAATAACTCGGTCTGTAAGAACGCCGATCCTCAAATACAATTAAGTTGTACACTCCTCGTCATTGGCTCCTGGTTCCTGCCATTTCCGATTCATTCATTACTTGAAATTATAACTCATCGGGTAAGGCCGAGTATGGATTACGATGTTCTCCTCAGATCTGCACCCTTCTTTAAATCATATAAAGGCCGATATGTTTTAGCTGTTAATGCAGAACGTTTTCCGAGATATCAAAACGTGCTAGTTCGTTCTGAGATGTTTCAAAAATTCACAGCGACAGTAACGTGGCGTGTATCATTGGTCCACTGTTTCCTATTTTTGGCGCAATTTTGTTGTTTGTCGGCTGGCCCGATTTAACAATGTGAAACAAACAAAAAAGGAGAAGTATCTTGAACGAAGGATTATTTTTAAGGAACCACGATGTCTTACCCTTAATTCTGCAACCAGACGAGACTTTTCTTCCAACGTTCGGCGAAGTTCGTCGTCTTTTGATCTCAATAATTCTAAAAACAAACAACAAAAATGCATTAAAGAGGCTCCTGAGAGAAAAGATATTAAGATTACATATGATACACAATCAGAGCTTGATTTAATAAAACGGCAAAAAGTAATTACACCCCGCATGTATTGAACCCTTAACGGCTGCCTACAATCGTGGACAACATTCCTTGGGACAAAACTGGTAATTATCGATGATTTCAGAATTACTTCCAAAAGCGGCGCCATATTTTAAAGCTCCATCGCAATTCCCCACTTCCTCAGCCAAGTCAAAAGGCTCCTTTTTGCGCTCCTTTTCCTCCAATCAAGCCAACTTCTGATCATACCAAGGATTCTCATTCAGATGGCGAACTTGACTTAACCACGCTGATTTTTAATTCGTGCCCAGGGGCCCGTTTCTCGAAAGTCCCGAAACTTTACGGGCCATTTTCGGGTGTGACAATGTGACCTTTGTATCTCAAGAACGGAGACGATTTAAGTCGTTAAACTTCATGGTCATTTTGCTTTTTGTTACCTTGAAAACGTGTTAAAAGATCAGCTTTCCAAAACAAGCGGATAGCCGTTTCACAAATGGCTTTTCGGGCTCGAAAAGTTCTCGGGACTTTCGAGAAACAGGCCCCATATCACGGAAAGTAACACTATAACGACCATTTACCGAGCAACATAATCGACGATCGGGAAGACGGACTACTCGTGGAATCTTCAGGCTCTTCGGATGGCATGTTAGCAAGACTCCCTCTGATCTTCATTGTATCATTTGATGAACTCGACGAACTATCCGACATCACACTGTTCCGTTCTACCGATGGAGATCTGTCGTCAACACTCTCCTCATTTGTTAACTGTGCCAAGGAGGCCTGGTCTAAGAGTGATGAGCCTTGTGTTTCACTATCTTCAGCTGAAAGAACCTAATGAGCCAATAAGAAAACAATAGCTACAGCACAAATTTTCAGACTCATTTTCAAAACTGGTTTAAGAAACAGAATTCACTGACGAGAGTGAAGTGTAACGTGAAGTGCTAGATTTCTATCCCATATGAACCATGTGAGCGTTAGCCCTACTGATGGAACTGGGCCCACACAAGGACAGTGAAAAACTCTGACCATGGGAATTGAACCCACGAAGATCTCCGCCGCTCTACCGACTGAGCTACAAGGTCAGAAGGGAGCAGGCGTGGGAACTGAAGATGTTAAAGTCACGGCAATTAACATGCACAAGTACAAGGAAAGGTTACGTTTATACAAACGTTGGCCGTGTAACTTATATTTTAAACAACGTTTGTATAAACGTAACCTTTCCTGGTTTAAGAAACGCCTGTCTTTTTAACCTAAACAAGGAAAGCTTTTCGCATTGAGATTCAAGTGAAAATCAAAATCCTCACTGGAGGGTTAATCTCGGACACAGACAAGATGGCTCTGATCTCAAGTGCAAATGCTGCGCAGAAGGCACCAGGTTTTCTTTTGTGTATAGAGCGAGTTTCAATTGAGTGTCGTAAAACCAAAACCAAAGTAATTACTTTGGCCAATCAAAAAGGACTGAGACAATCCGGCAAACCAATCAAAACTCGAAGTAATTACACGAAGCCGACACAAAGCGCGGGAAAATGTGCACGCGTGAGCCACGATTGGTTTTGGTTTCACTTCTGATTGGTTGAAAAAAGGGCGCGAGAACTTTGAACCAATCACTGAGTGAAGTCATCATAAACCAAAGTAATTACCTAATTACTTTCGACACTCAATTGAAAACCGCTCTACTAATTAAAACCACCTCTGCAGCTTCAGTAAGTCGCAGAAAGGTGCGCACAGGGAGTGAACGAATTCAGTACTGTTTTATGAAACTCCTCCGTCCAGAGAGGACCTACAGCGACTCCATCTCCCATACCTTAGCATTAAAACAACGACGACATAAGATATCGCTTTAGATTCCCAATCTAACCACGTAGTGGATAAAGGAAAACTGTGATTTGCTCATCCCGAAGAATATTCTTAAGCTTACCGCCTGAAGCTGCCTGTATTAGCAACGAGCAAGCATCGCTTTATCGGCGCGTGTTGAAATAATCCCACGATAAAATATCGTCCAAGCTACGCAGGCTACCTCGAATACGATTCTATTTGAACCAAAAATTTATATCACTTAGCCGTTTAAAAAAGTTCGCGTTTTCCCGCGTTTAGCGTCAACCGAAAGTAGGAAGCCTTCGCACGGACGACGATGACCAGAACGTCGTCTAAAAATACTATTTCCCATTATTGTAATAACTTCGTTATATCCCCAAGTCGTTCGGAATGGAAAGTCTGTATCAACATTGCAGGAGTAAAACTGGCATGAATTGTGTGGTTGTTTGGGGAGTTCCGTCATGTTCTTACGTCCTCTACACAACCTAAAATTTGGTCAATTCACGTCGTTAGGGACCTTAAGATCTACGACGGCGACGTCGACGAAAACGTCACATAAAAATAGAACTTTGCTCTGGTAAAAGTCTTTCGCGATTATTTCATCTCGTTCACGTCGCACAATGTGGGCGAAGTATCCTAAAAATAAATTGGTACGGGCGGTTTCAGACTGAAAATAGAGAATGAAAGATTCCCTGTTGCATGCTCACGTTGTCGCCAAAACCCAAAATTTAGTGATTTCACGTCGTCATCACGCAGAGAACCGCAAAAATATGAGCTAAAATCCGTGCTGCACGTGCAGCACGATTATTTATGCTCTTTTAACCAATGATATCATTGTTTTGTGGCGTTTTCGTCGACGTCGTCGTCGTAGATTTTAAGCTCCCTGTTGTCAGGACGAGGACGGCAAAGAAATGTACCAAAATGAAACATGCACGTGCAGGGCATGCAGAGCTTTTGTTTTTGCTCATTGGAGCTATTGTTGTGTGGCGTTCTCCTAGCAGTGGTTGTCGTCCTTATGTAAGTTCCCTAGTATTTGCTTTGAGTGGTCGTCTTGGAAAGACTCTTCTAAAAGGAGACCAAACATAACTACAGACAATAGTCAAACTGAACAAGCCCAAATGCTGAAGCTGGTAAACCTACATTCAACATTTGTGCGCAGAACAAGTGTACACGGAATATTTGCCCAAAAGGTGGTCGTGGATCTGAATTGATTGGATGTAAATTTGAGGTGATCGTGAAATTCTTCCTAGTCATTTGACAAGAAATAAATGCATGCAGGAACTTACATCGGTCTCTGAATCACTGGGTGGACTCGACTCATTCATTAAGTGCCGTTTGGCTACTGACTCAATTTCCAAATCTGACTTTTCCTTGACAGCGTCAGTCAAGTCCGATTCCGATTCACCTTCTGAATCACGTTCCGTGTCATTATCAGACTCCGTATCGGGCTGTGATTCCTGCCTCAATGGCGGTTCGACAATTTTAGGCGCTAGTTTTTCTCCTGGTGTTGTCGGTGCTTCGCTCTCTGTTTCATCCTCTTCCTCGTCTTCGTCCTCCACTTCATTGTTCTTTATGTCTCCATCATCTGATTCATCGTCATCGTCTGCGTCGGTGCCTTTATCTCTGTCCTCTTCGTCTGTTTTGGGCCTAACAATCTTGTCATTATTTACAGATTCCTCCTCTTCCTTGACAGGGCTTCTGCTGGGTAGTTCATTGAGATCACCTACGTCCATCATGGTCTGCTGGCCGCCAACCGAAAGCCCTCCACGACGGCCTCTTTCTGTTTAAAACACAGAATACATCAAGTAAAGCTATGACTCTCGCAGTTATGGACGCAATTTTAGCTATTGCGTAGAGAAGTCTTGCGTAGAGAAGCCTGAAAAATTCAGGACTTCAACGGGGTTTGAACCCATGACCTCGCGATACCGGTGCGACGCTCTAACCAACTGAGCTATAAGAAGCCACTGACATTGGGGGAGCTGGTCATTTGTGGGTTTTAATTTTCCCGCGAGGAATGACTCAATGAACGAAATGATAAATGAAATGAATCATAAACAGAATACAATAAAGACCGGCTACTTAACCAGGCCTGCGAGTGACAACGAGGCTGGGAAGAAGCCCATGTGACAATCATTTCTCTTCATAAATCGGTCTTTTAACACAGCATCTTTGAGGTACCGCAAACCAGTTTCAACATTTTCAAGAATATTTAGAAGGTCTGACTCTACTGAACTGTATCATCAAACAGCTATGTTAGGGTACCAAACGAAAAACAATAATTCTTGTTCACCAAAATGCACTCGATATTGTAACGCAATCAGAGGATTACCGTAGCCATAGGAAACCCATCTAAAACCTCAATTTTTTTCTTAAACGCTAATATCGCTAAAATAGACTAGTTAATCTTCATTTTTAATTCCTGGGAAGCGACTGGCAGGCTAAGTTGAAACCGTAAAGAAATCTCTACATTGGAAAATCTAGAAATTGTTGAAACTGGTTTGAGCCACTTGAGGTAGCAGTTTGGAAAACAGTTACGGATGCACACTGACCTTTTCCTTTATAAGCCTCCGCAGTGTCGCTGATGTACTTGTACCAGCTAAGAAGTAAGAAAAAATTGCCGCTAAGGACATATCTCGAAAGTAACGTTAACTAAACGTCATTGCTTCAAACGCAAACCACGCACTCGATTGAAAATCTGTATTTTGAATAACTGAAAGCGACAGCTATTAGCAGAGCACAAGTTTCCTCCTGATTAAAAATGGCCGCTGAATATTCCAAATGTCGTTCACTCTAAACGCTAATCTTCCAAGTGATCTGTCTGGTGTACTACCCGGCACCCTACAAAACTCAAAGGTACTTACTTTTTTCGATCTGTGACTGTAGCTGTCACCAATTCATAAATCTGAGGTCCTACAGAAGACGACGTGCTTACAAGAAAGAATGCCCTTTTGTCTGTTGGAAGAAAAAAGGTAATTTAAATTTAATTTAATGCGTTCTACCAATCGCAATGAAACTAGGTTCCAATAGACCTCTTTACAGTTGTGTTCTTAGATACCTGGCCTTTAAATGAAAGTGAGGCTGGTGTTGACCTTGTTATGATACAGAGCTCCCTCCTTTTCGTATGTTAATGATGTTGATGTCATGCTAATTAGTAAGAATTTACATAAGAAAAGCAGTGAGGTTTCTATCAAAACAAGGTCAACTCCAGTCTCACTTTAATTCATAGGCCAGGTAATTAAGCACACAACCTGTTACAAGTCCAGCGCAAAGAAGACGTCGATTTTTACAAGAGAAGACCCTTCAGAATCAGGTTGGTAGCAGCAGTGCCACCCTTGCATCCGCAAAGTACGGGACGGAGAATTCCTGAATGGTCACCCATCCAGGTGTTAGCTCCGCCGAAAAAGGGCTTAACGTCCGCAACTAGACGAGAACAGAAGTCCACGACCCAGAAGTGTAGACCTCTCTCAGTTGCCCTTGGCCCATCAGTTTACGGTATCATCTAAATTTAGAATACAGCTCCCGCCAAGTAATGGCCAATGAGAGTGGGCCTAATGACTTCCACTCTCCTGATTGGTCAGCAAACAAGTAGCCACACGAGGATTGCATGTGGTAAATGCAATTTAATCGTGCGCGGAACGCAATGCCGCTACGTTTTGGTCCCGCAAAAATCTACCAGTACCCGTTCTACAGACAATACCGTAAACTGATGGCCCTCATTCTGTCGCTGATCAACACCTCTGGGTTAAAAACTTCTGAAGACAACCAATGTTTTCCTTTGGAAAAGTAAAACACTGGCAACTTGAATACTGAACACGATCGAGCAACAAATGATATACGTGCGAAAGGAAACTAAATAGAAGGAAATATCAACTCACCAGTTGCCACATTTCTTGCTAACACACTATTCAGTTTGATTATTGGGCTGTGCGTAGTCTGAAGAAAAAACAGCCACAATAAGTCAGTCACATGACCTAACCACACAAAGCCTCATAACAGTTCAATTTGCTCATGTGAATGAAAACATTGGTTTTATGAGCCGCAAACGATATCAAATATGAAACTGTTAGGATCCAAATTGTCGAAATGGTAAAAAAGACTCGGAACGTCGCAGAGCATTGTCAACACCTCAGGGCCATATTCTTCCATACGACCCTCGTGCTCGTTTGCATTGTAAGATACATACTAGTTTACCTAAATGGTAGAAATGCTGCCGAGGGGAAGGGAGGGATGTTCAAGAATATTTGCCATAATTTGACGACGCTTCGTGTGCGGAATTGACGAGACATTTTAATGGGTACAAAACATGGATTGTGGACCCCATTGTGGACGAGCATGAACTTCTCGTGATGGCTTTAATAAGCGTTGAGTACTACGATTCATGTAACTGGTTGAAATTTGCCGAAGCAAACTTTGCCCTTGAGAAGACTTTGAATCATAACTGGGAGCCGTTTGATGTAAAATGGTAAGTCGTGGTCAAAATAACTACGCATCGTTTCTGAGGAAACGATTTAACGTAGATAGTCCCCTGAGAAGGACATGTGGTTACTAGTAAAATACGAAACCCAGGAAATTGAAGAATATATTATATTAATAAAAGAGATTCGAGCAACATTGGCATCGAGCAGATTGATCATTTCCGAGTTTACTTCAAATTCTTTTTGAGAGTAAGTTAAAGTGCGAAGTGCTGTGGTATTAGTTCTACTTCTCGTGTGACTAAAGTACAGTAAAAAACATAAGACTTCAGGTTGACAGTGATCAGCGTTAACTAACCGCTTACTGCTAGTCCTTTGAGATGCTTTCACGACAAAACTCCACTGCAGTTAAACCCTGTCGGGCGGGGTTAACTGAATAGAGTGTAATGTGAAGTGCTAGATTTCTATCCCATATGAACCATGTGAGCATTAGCCCTACAGATGGAAATGGGCCCACACAAGGACAGAGAAAAACTCTGACCAGGGTGGGAATTGAACCCACGACCTTCGGGTTAGATCTCCTTGTTGCTCAGTCGGTAGAGCGGAGGAGATCTAACCGAAGGTCGTGGGTTCAATTCCCACCCTGGTCAGAGTTTTTCTCTGTCCTTGTGTGGGCCCATTTCCATCAGTAGGGCTTACGCTCACATGGTTCATATGGGATAGAAATCTAGCACTTCACACTACACTCTATTCAGTTAACTCTGTTTAAAATATAAGTGCTACACGGCCAACGTTTGTATAAACGTAACCTTTCCCTGTCGGGCGAGGTTGATATGCGGATGGGAGACCATCGAGATATACGGCATTCGCAGATGCCATTAGCTTCGTAATGCCTTCTTTTCAAACGAAATCCTGACCATTCATCACTTTAGTTTAGCCTGACACTTTTTTCACAAGCATATTTGAAAACCTCCTTTCCCCTCGATAGCATTTCTACTATTTAGGTAAACTAGTCCTATTTGCATTTCACGAAGCTGCAAGAAAGATTATAACGGATAAAAGAAGCGTCAAACAAGCGAAAATAACCAGAAAACCAAACAACAGAGCAGTTTTATGGGTTAAGTTACGCGGCTGCAAGCTTCTGCTCCAATTTTCTGTGTAACGAGCAATTTGCTCACACATTTAGAGGGAACGAAAACTCTGGGTACGAGGATCAGACTGCGCAACCTAATTCCTCCATTCGCGCATAACCACAACTCCTTGCGCCTTCGACCACAAATTCTTGCGTTTCGAAGAGAAATATGTCCTCCTCCTGATTAGAGAGCTGCCTCGTTCGTTCGCTTCAGGATCAGTCACTGCGGCAGCAATTACCTTCATGTCTTGGTAACCGGCAGTAAAAGTCGTGCTAAGACATTTGAGGACAAGCTTATCATCTTGCTTTTGAAGTAGAATAAGTAAGTCTTCTAACAACAGCACATGAAGATCTGCAACAAATGGAGCAGAGTAAGAGAGAGACAAATGGAATCTTGGCAACTTGTTCAATAAACGATTGTTCGTTGAACTACAATATTATTGTACCTCAAACCCCAGGAATAATTATATTGCTCCATAGTTAAGGATGAAATCTCTCACTTCTCCGCACCAAGAGTTTTGCTTTACACACAGTTAAAGCTCTGAACGGCAAAACGAATGGAACTGTAACTCCACAAAACACAGGATCTATTAACTGACAATCGTTTCACAATTTTTCATGCATTCTACACAGGATAGTACAGTTTTAGTACATTTCATTTCCGTCCTCTACAAAAGACTGAACGACGTGACACTTCTACAGTCAAGGGTTTGAAGACAACATTTAGTCATTCTCCACATTTAATTCGACGGCATTCCTATCAATCGAACGGGAGGTTGTTGCGCCGACACTGCACAACGGAAACAAGATTGAACAATCGACAAATGTTTATCTTGAAGTAAAGTTTATGGTTGTGTATCAGCAAAGTTTCTTGTCTCGGTAAAGAAGAAACCTGACGGGAGAGCAAGAATATGAACACCAACTCTTAAGAAGGGACTCCAGTGTGCTAACCACTTCAACCATATAGCACTTCAACGACAGGATTTACAAAAATACTTTAATGACATTAAATGTGACAGAACAAAATTACCCAAAAGGTAAAGTATACAAGAGAAGACTCGTTTTAAAGGAATTCTTTTGTTTGAAGTTGTTGCCGAAGTTGTCATTTCATACCACTCACCGATCGACTTCGTTCTGCTTATTCTCCATGTTAGAGGTCCATCGTATACCAACTTCTTTTTCGTTAGATCCAAGTCCTACGAAGAGAACACAGACTTTTTAATGCAACTTCAATCAGGCCAGCTGCGATGTTTACGCAATGTAGTTTATTTGAGTTTTCAGCCCTTAGGCGGTGAGGGTCACACAGACTAAAACTCGAACTGATAGAGTGCTCTTTACGAGGGCAGACCACCGGGAACTCGGTGTCCTACACTTTGTAAGTAGTGTGCGAGAGACTGGGACTTCGCTTGATAGTCCTTATCTAGACTTCAAAGGCGGGTTTTTTTCCTCAGTCACTCAGCAGGCAGTGCGACCCAGTGAGACCCGGACTTCCCGGGTTCAAGACTCGTTCTGACCACTGGTCAGCTGCACTTGTAAATAGCCAACTTGCTTGCCTCAGGCCAGTTGGGATGCTTAATAGTTGTTGTTGTTGTTGTTCTGTTCTGTCGTGATTGTGTTTCACTGGCCCTGAAGCCCCTGTGGGGAGTGGTCAATTAAGTATGTATTGTATTGTATTGCTGAACTCGCTATCTCCCACACGGTAGTCTGATCCTCACCTAACTGAAGCAACCGACGGCTCTCATGCATTTCCTATATACTTCATATTACTTTTATTACGAACACTTTTCTAGTTTTCTTTCCCTTTGGAAAGTCAAACCGATGGTACCAAAATATCACTAAGGCCCAGCAATGCAAGCAATGAGAGATGCACGCCCCATTATGACAAACACGACGAAGTGTCCCGGAAAAACGCACTTACAACTGAGTTGAAGTGGTACTATAATAAAAAAAAACATCACTCCCTTTTTTCTTCATATTTTGAAAGTGTGTTTGCTTAACACCTGCCTGGCAAAAGTTTGAGCCTTGATTTTATCAAAAAGCTGTTTACTTTGAGTGTAAGTTTTGGATTTCACGGCCCGCCATTACTCACGTTCACAACTGGACCTGAGCGAGTTGGATCTAACAAAACATTCACCCAATAGCTTAAAATTTCAGCGTGTAAACGCAGTTTATTCTACGTATGCAAAACACGAGTTAAAAAATCTAAATGCCCGAAACTCCCGTTCTGCATATTAATTCACTCGCGTACAAACGTATGGCATTCTTAAACTAGCGAGTCTTTAACGCCATTTTCTCCTCGATTCAGCTCTCTTAAGATTTTAAAGTTAGTAATGGCGGACCATTAAATAGTAAAATTCCAGTTAAAATAAACAAGTGTCTTTGAAATTAAGCCTTAAAACTTGGGTCACGTAGTGTTTTGTTAACATGGTTTTGAAATCCAAGAAAACAAAGATTTGATTTTTTGATCATGGTACCACTTTAAAGGGAACCTCCACTAAAACAACAAAATAACTTTAAACCACAGAACATAATGTTTACAGTTGGAATTGCTCAATCTTTTTCCAATGAAAGCGTTTGTATTCGAGAAAAATAAATTCCAAAAACGATTATTTTGGATTTCAAATTTCCCGGGCGCCGCCATCTTGAATAATTGTGACGTAACTTGGTTGCCCTATTGTTCCAGAACAATCGCTCTTTGTATCAGAACAATAAAGCAAAAGTTACGTCACAATTATTCAAGATGGCGGCGCCCGGGAAATTTGAAAGCCAAAATATGCGTTTTTAGAATTTCAGAATTTACATACAAACGCTTTCATTGGAAAAAGATTGAGCAATTCCAATTGTAAACATTATGCTCTGTAGTTTAAAGTTATTTTGTTGTTTTAGTGGAGGTTCCCTTTAACGTCAGCGAAGTTTACTTCGTGACGTCCAATACCTACATTTCTAAACACAAGCTATGTTAAAGCAGAAACTCATGAACTTGAGTCGTTTAACTCTGGTTCAAAGCTGGGGTTTGTTAGTTTAAAGACTTCCTTATTTGGATGTAATGTAGCTCGTGCATTTTCCCGCGCGTGCAGCCTCGATCTTATTTTTGTCCATATTTGGGCATAAAATTAGTGTCCTAAAATCCCCAACTTTGTGCCAAGGAAAAGAGTTGAAAGTTGCACGCTTCAAGGTCACGTGCTTCCGGTTAAAGTTGAGGAGAAAGTCAAGTGGACACTTGATGGCCTTTATCTAAATCGGCATACAAGCCTCGCTACCTTTTCTAGGCATTTCTTTTGAAGGAGCTTTTCTTTCAAGCATAGTTAATAGATGTAGGCTGGTTATGAAACTCGACAAGTTTCTTTGTTTCATGCTTTTGTTCGCTTTTTTGGCCTTGACCCTGTACAAAACCCGGCAAAAACACACTTTTTTCGGCAGGATAACCAATCAAAAGCTTCGACTAATTTATTCGAAATTAACTTGCGAACCAAAAACAAAAGATTGCGCAGGGTCACGGTCGGTTCAACATCTAATTGCGACTGTATTGTTCCTGCTTTTGAAATTCCTAGGGTTTCATAACCAGTTCCAAGATTAACTATGTTTCAAGGAGCTAAAATAGCTGAGTGTAAGAACATGCAAAAGAACTACTTATGCTTGACAAAGACATAACTCTCACCTTAAACTCTTCCATTGTCTTGTTATTTGTGTTCTCAAGAGTCCTTCTGTCGATTTTTCTTTGAAAGTCGGCTAGTCTCTGTAACAGAGAATTTTAAGTCAATTTCACTAGGATATGCAACACATAGCAATCTCAACCTTAAGATGAGAATTGAAAAAAATTACCGATGCCATTTTACTACTAATTAATCTGTTGTGAGCATTGGTATCTCGCGTCTAATGGTTACCCAAGTTAGGTTCTGACGGACAGGCATTCCATTTTAAGTCATAACAACCGCTCTAGATATTTCTCTCTTACTTATTTATTGGAGCAGAGGGAAACAGCTCTATTATGGTACAAGGAAACATCAGAGGTTGAGGGGCCATAAAACATAATGCTTTCCACGTTCCCCGTAAAAAAATGCACCAAGCGTAAAAGAGGAAAAGAACAAGTCAATTCTTTATACTTATTAAATACAAGGGGAAAGATGTGAATATAACGTGCTCAGTGCCACTTAATGCAAAAAGCATTCTTTAATAACACATATGTTCATTGTCTTCCCTGGTTAAAGGGAAGTTGTAAGATCTGTCTTAACTTTCAAGTTCTATACACTGACCAATAGATACAAAAAACTCCTGAACATCGACAATTGGTGTATAAAAATACTGCTTACAAATTATATATCGCAAATGGCCTTCAATGTAGGGCTATATTGAGAGCAAATAAGTGTATTCCAAGTGGCTTATTCCTTAACCTGGAAAGATAAAATTACCTGTTGATTTTCACAATCCTTTACACTTTGATTCACAAAAGCTAATAAATCCTGTGAATTGAAAAGCCAGTGTTGTTAGAAATGATCAGGGAAAACGTCCTAAGCTTGCTACCACGTACAGAACCTTTGTATGTCTTCATGTTAAAACAGTTTAAGTTTCAAAAGAAAATCGTGTTTGATTTATGGGTCAGTAAATATACCTACAATAATTTGCGTCTCAACTAAATATAGGATAGGAGTCCATGATCCAAGAGTAAGAATCTGGTATCAGTTTTTAATTTGTAATTTTATATTCTTATTACTATTATTATTTTACTTTTGTTTATTTTCCCTTCAAAAACTCATTAATAATTCATGAGCTTAACAGCCTATCAAAACACCGATAAAACGTCACGTGGATGAGCTTTATACCTGATAAAACACTCCTCGTTAGTATTCTTTATATAAAGAATACTAATAAGGCATAGCTTGTTTTTCTTGTATGCTAATATTCACCTCTCACAATTTGAACCATTGTTTTGAGTCTAGAGGGACACGCTCTTTGTGGAATGTTTTTGAAGCCGTTCAAAAAACTCGCAGCACGTGTTTTATCGGGTCAAAAACCACTCGGCTACGCCTCGTGGTTTTAAACCCGATAAAACACTCCTACTCATTTTTTAAACATTACACAAAATGCCCTCTCGATGTCTTTATTGTCCAGATGAGAGCCTTAAGTTCAAAACAAAGGGAATTTCACTCAAAACAGCACTTAATAAACAGAGGACACTTTGTAGTGCATTGTAACGTAAAACCTTCAAAAGGAATACATCAAGGGGATTTTGCTCAATTTAGAAGAAAAATTCGGAGGTAAAGCAATTAACTGTTTACTGTTTACAGCGCGTAAAGCTCTCCTCATCCTGTTACTCAGACTGGGGGTCGATGCCTGCGGTAGTTCCCCACGGAACAAAATTAGGTCCCTGGTTGTTTCTACTCATCATCAACAGCCTGAGGATCCCACCCGTCCCTACTAGGAAATAAGTGGATGATACCACTATTGCCGAGCACGCTCCTTAATTAGTTACTTCATATACTTACACTGTACATACATTGTATGATAGCGACCTTCAGATTGGAGTACGGGAACGACAACGAGTGTGATTTTTCCGTACTGGGCACGCGCATTACAGTTAAAGAACGACATTTCCCGAAATGCGCGTGCTCAGAACTGAGAACTCGTACCCGAAGTTGTCCTCGTACACCAATCTGAAGGTCTCCAATATATTTCACCAGGAGCCCATACACCTTATTCCAAAATGGCCGCCATTTCAGCACACTTTTGTTTCCATGCAAATTTACCCTTATGGCCTCGTTCAAGGTTAAAAGTTCTTTTGAATTTTACGTTTGAAAACGAGGCCATAAGGGCCAATTTCCATGGAAACAAAAAAATACTAAAATGCCGGCCATTTTGAAATAAGGTGAATGACACGGAGCGTACAACTTCATTGTATTTGTTGAACGGATTTTCCCCCGAAACCAGACCCCTTTCCAGCCAATCAAAGTCTTGCATGAAAAATCATAACCCATGGGATTGAGAATGGTCGCTCGTGCAAGCCAAATCTTATTTAAGAACTCGTCTACGCCTCGTGAGACCACACCACATTTTGACCACTGTGATGACGAATATCGTTGTCGATAAGAGTACAGACAACGCTGAACCACTTTCGATTTGTTTTTTACCACAATATTCAACGCCAAAGAAAGTTTTTACTTCAGAGCGTGACCAAAATCATGAAACACAAAAAAAGAGCAAGCGTTGTCTATAACTTTCTCGCAATATGATTGGTTTATTTCCCACAACGCGCGTTCCTGATTGGCTGTTGCATTGGATGACAAATTGACGCGAGCATGACGCGTACAGCGTTAGTCTAGACTCTTATCGACAACGTTAAATCAGCCAATCAGATTGCGAGAATACAAGCAATTGTGGTAAAAAAATAACGAGCTATGAAAATGCCGTTACGTAGACCTAGTATTGGAGCTGTAGACTCCTGGACTCTTGGTAAGGGCTTCTGATTTCACCCCAAGATCCCTATTTCGTTAATTACTTAGTTAATGGGTAATTTCGAAATGAATCAGCAGTTGCACAAATAACAAGAAGTGGACCCTGCAGCAGGAGTCCAGATCCTTAATTAAAGTTCACGAGGCTTTTGAAATTAGTCTCGGAGTTTGTTTCTTCAATGGATGACTTCCACCACAGGAACAAATAACATGCAGCTCATTACAGCCTCTAATTCCTTGGACCGGGTCTTGTAAAGGATGCAGCTCTATTGTGTTTAGGATTAGGCCCCTTTGTTGCAGTTGTATACCTCTTTGTGTTTATTGCTTTCTGAATCAATCAGAAGAGCCGCTGTAATAGCTGCATCATGTATGACCCATGGGAGCAAGCTTTGGTACCTCATCAAGTGTTTTAATACCTCAGTACCAAAGCGAGTCATTTGAAAACTCACAAGTTCCTGATGTTGTTGTCATTTATCACAAATATATCACCTAAATATGCTTAACATATTAAAAAAACTGGACTAAGGATTGCATTGGTTTTGTAAAAGGTTCCAACAACCTACAGTTATTTTTGTCCAAATGGAGAAGTGATCCTTGCATTTATCTGGACAATCCAGTTGAAGTCACCAAAATTATTCACGTGTCTGTATGAGACAATTCCTTAAATTGTCCAGATAGAGCGGTTTTTAATTGTGTCGAAAGTAATTAGCGAATTACTTTGGTGTATGATTACTTCACTCAGTGATTGGTTCAAAGTTCTCGCGCCATTTTTTCAACCAATCAGAAGTGAAACCAAAACCAATCGTGGCTCGCGCGTGCACATTTCCCCGCGCTTTGTGTCGGCTACGTGTAATTACTTCCAGTTTTGATTGGTTTACTGGATTGTCTCCGACCTTTTTGATTGGCCAAAGTAATTACTTTGGTTTTGGTTTTACGACACTCAATTGAAAACTGCTCTAAATTGTCCAGATAGAGCGGTTTTTAATTGAGTGTCGAAAGTAATTAGCGAATTACTTTGGTTTTGCATTACTTCACTCCGTGATTGGTTCAAAGTTTTCGCGCCACTTTTCCAACCAATCAGAAGTGAAACCAAAACCAATCGTGGCTTACGCGTACACATTTTCCTGCGCTTGTGTCGGCTACGAATAATTACTTCGAGTTTTGATTGGTTTACTGGATTGTCTCCGTCCTTTTTGATTGGCTAAAGTAATTACTTTGGTTTTGATTTCACGATACTTGATTGAAACTTGCTCTAAGTGCGAGGAAGACTTTTCCATTTCCTCTAAAACCCACACTTCAAATATAAATTAATTTTTTATTTCATTCAGGTATTTTTGCGTAAGATATTAAAAATTGTGCAACTTACTTGGGGTATTTTTCTGTATGCCTTCCAGTAATAATGGGTATTTCGTTAATCTTTGATAGCTTGAGGAAATTATATCTTGCAGCCGTAACCGCCGACAGAGGGGATCATTTTCACAACTCTAATGACAGACAATAGCAATAGTATTGATTGAAAAGTATCAAAGATAATGGAGGTGACCTGACTTCAATATTTTAAATACATTTTACGTTAAAAAAAGTGTTTAAATGAAGTCTTTTTGATTTTGCAGTTTTGACTCTTTTGTACCGAAAGTTTAAATTCTAAAAAAGTACGCATCCCCCTTCCACATTGTTCGGCAAATGTCCCCATATGCATTAGTTACAAAGCGCTTGATTTGAAAGGAACATACTTACAGTAATAAATTGTTCCAGTTTAAGGTCTTTTCTTCGACGATGCTGTAACAAATCAAAACCATTAACACCATAATGTTAGCTGTCAAAACTGACAAGATGATGTTCCAGTAACATAGATTTGGGCAGCTGATGATTTGGGTCAGCTGGGCCAAGTTCAGTGTTCCTGATTCGCTTTACAGGCAGGGTACCCACAGGGAATCTGGAGGGGCAAAATGGCGTCAGTAAGATATCTCCACCGTGTCCCCTCCGGTCAACACTAATTTCCATCCCTCAAACTGACATTGGACATTTCGTAACAATTTCACGACGCAATATCCCATGTTAATATTGACAAGCTTACTGCTCTAAAAAGAATGAAAACAGGCAAAATTACGGCTTTAGTTCAACAAGAAATAGCGTTTCTAAGCTATGCCGCGCTGATCTACAGTATTTAGGTCTAAAAACCCCGTTGAAGACGGTTAACTTTCAATTATTTTAATGGGTACTACTATTTCAATACTCTAAAAAATTCGATTTTCCGGGAGGTTGTCTCGTTAGTCTAGTGGATATCGGAAACTGCAAGATGAAGCCATCGATCCGGGTTCAACTCTTTGCCTCGCCTATTGTTAATCTTCTCAGCTTGTTTAAAATCTTTGTTTCGTTGAAGTAAATTTGAAGTCTAAAGTAGACTGTACGTCGTATAAGTTGAATAAAAAGGGAAATGTCAGTTTGAGGGATGCAAAGAAGTGATGACCGTCTCCTCCTTTGGTTTGCCCACTCGGTTCTTCAGCTTTATCAGGCTCGTGACACTGTCCTGGATTAAGCCTGGAGGAATCTTACTGGGAACATAACCTTTAACGTGGTTTGACTTGTCACACAAGTTAGCTTTATTTGAAAGAAATGGTAACACATGAGCCCAGAAAATTGACCTGCTCCCAATTGTGTGACTTCATAGCTCAGCTGGTAGAGTATTGCCCCACCATCGCAGAGGGCATGGGTTTGAATCCCGTTGTCCAGTTAATAGGCCTTTTGCAACTAACGATCACATGGTACAAAATCCGCAATGCTGGAGGGCAAGCTTATTATTATTCCCCCACTGGGACATTAAAACAAAGAGACCTGAACCAGTCAAGCTTGACTTGCCTTTGTTTTAATGTCCCAGTGGGGGAATAATAATGAGCTTGCCCTCCAGCATGGCGGATTTTGTACCATGTGATCGTTAGTTGCAAAAGGCCTAATGCGAGGATCATTTCTCTCTCTCGTTTTCTAGCTTCATTTGCCAGGTTACATACCTTAAGCTGCTCGAGGGCTAGTTTTTGATTTTTACAGAATTCAGCACAGGCATCCTTGGCTATTTCACCAGGTTCCCCATCAAACTGCAAAGGGAACACGAGAAAAAAACATTGGATAATCAGTAAAATGGCACACAGAGAAGGCAAATGTATAGGAACTCACAAATACCCAGATGTCTATCTCAAGAGTAGCTTCTCAAATATCTCTCAGATAGAAGTAGCAGCAGCAGTGGCAGTAGCAATAGCAATAGCCCTACCTGCAGCAGTAGGAGTTGCCCTCAAGGTATGCTCTCCTGTAGGATTTTATTCCCAAAAGACACAACGTATAATATCTATCTTAAGAACTCCTGGCTTTTTGGGCTTATAACTTACATTAGCAAATTTAATGAATTACAGTGGACCACTTAATGGTCAATTTGCAATCTTGCTCCCTGCTGTAATGTATACCACTAGTTAAGGTCTCCTATATCACATTACTGCATACCAAGAGTTTTGCTCCTGTCAATCATGTTGGCAGCCACAGGTGGCAGACCATTATAAAAAGAAATGGACAAAGTGGATGGGAATGACCCAGTCACAACAATCACTGTGACACCGATTGACAGCAGACAAAAACGAAACTGTTGAGTGGAATTTGAACTTCACAATGTTCAAGTTGGTAAAAGGTGCTGTAAACTTTTAAAAACTTCTATTATTATAAGCTTTCATAGTGCTTACAAAAAAGATGTTTGCCTTATTGGAATAACCTCATAAAACGATGAAAAATCACCACATTTAATCGTCGTTAAATTTGCTTATCGATCCTCCTATGAGAAAATTGTTCCACGGCACGCAATGCCTGTCGATTTGAAGGTGGGCCTTTAAAGAGGCTATGTCACGCAAAATGATGTAATTTCATGACAAAAACTGAAAATGTCCAAAAAGGAGGATGAAACATTGTAATAACCACTTAAAAACTGTTGAACATGATATAAGAAATACAGTAAAAGGAAAGAGAAGCATGGATGGACACAAATGGACAAGATTGAAACGGATTGCATTTGGGTAAGCTTGAAAAAAGTGTGCCCAACGTTTTGCAAGTTAAATGGCAAATCGCCTGGATAAAGGTCGTTTTTCTGTTCAGAACCATCTTTTTTGTGATGTAACAATAATTCATCAGTAAAGGAATTCCACATTGCCATTTTCGAGTTTTAAACTCACGATTAACTGAAGATCTCCCCAAAAAACCCTAAAATAACGTGACGTAGCAACTTTGAAGGAGGATGTCATAACAGGGATGACAATCTAAAAAGTAAATTCTGTATGCTGTGAAAAGTTGCCAGCATCTTACCCTATCAAGCATGACATCCCCTATGCAAGTTATAACTTCCTCTGATTCCTTCTGTCTTTTTATCATGCTCTCCATAAGAGAAACTGAAAAAAAAAACATACAAGAAATCTAAAATAAGTGTTCCCAAAACGGGCAAAGACATCCTTTCCACTGTGGATGCCGGGTAACCAAATCAAGATCGTTACTGACTTACGGTGCATTCGACTGACCCCATTCCGGAATAAGAATATGTGGAGTGGTGATTTAAAACGATGTCTGGCGTTTGAAGCAACATAATAAAAGTATTTTAAAAATAGCACTTTAGCATGTGTTTGACAATTTTAATATGGATCTCTGTAAAAGTGAAGGATTTCTAACTTCTATTCCATTTATACTCCAGTCAATCAAACACACCCTCTGTTTGTCTAAAACAATCAAAATACCTTTAAAGAGAAAGATGCTGGAAAACAGTCTGGAACAAATTAACCCCCCCCCCCCCCCCCCCCCCTCAAAAAAAAAAAAAACAAACACCCAAAACCTCACTTACCATGAATTTTAATCAGTGCATCTAAGTTTGGAAAAAGTTGATTAATCTGTTGTTTGGACATCACACTCATTTTCAACATTGGTTTGTAAAACACCTAAGAACAAAGCAAATCGCTAGATTAGAGGCCTATATATTTCTCGAAAGTCCCGGAAATTTGGGTGATCTACTAGTAAATCCTTCTGTATCTTTCAAACGAAAACCTTTCTAGACATGGAACTTTACAGTTACTTTTACTTTCCTGGCCTTGGAAACCTGTGCAAAAAGCAGCTTTTCAGGTTAAGGAGATCTTAGTTTCATGAATAAAATTGCTTTTTCGCGCCCGAAAAGTTTTTGTTACTTCTAAGAAACAGGCCCCAGGGGCTCATTTCTTAAAAGTCCCAAAACTATATGGGCCATTTTCGCGTGTCAAAATTCCCGCTGTATATCAAGAATGAAGAGGATTTAAGTCGTCAAACTTCACAATCAGTTTGCTTTTTGTTACGTTGAAAACATGTTAAAATATTGGCTTTCCTAAACAAGCGGTTGACGGGTTCACAAATGGCTTTTCGGGTCCGAAACATTTTTGGCACTTTCGAGAACAGCCATACAGCACTGTCATCAAAAGGGCCTGCATTTGTTCTGTTCTTATTCTATTTGGACATTTTATTTGGTAATGAGATTGACTGCATGATAATACAAATACATGTAGAACATTCTGGTAGAGCCTCTTGGATGGCCACCTTAAAACCAACAAGTCAAAGGTTGGAGATCTAAAAAAGAGCCTTCCTTGACATTTAGCAAGGTCACTTTGCATTCATTCTCCTTCTCGTACTGAAATCTTCGGGTATAGACAACTAATTATACACTGATAAATACTCGAGTTCTGAAAAACCACCACAAGGGAAATAATGTTATAAATCCACTTTTTTTGTTTAAGGTGTGCAAGTTCTGTTTGAGTAGTACCTACCTTGCTCAATACTTTCAAAGTCCTAACGTGTGTTCTTTCAGTATGAATAAGTTCTAAAACGTAAGGGGAAAGAAGACAAGAACATATGAACAAACCACATCTCAAGCTAAAAAAATGAAAGAATCGTTTTTGGTGGAAGTTGGGTATGGGACAAAGGTTGCATCTCATTTTCTTAAGGATACCACACTGCTGTTTTTATGGTCAAGGAAAAGTTGTTCCAGGCAAGGTCAGCACTAACTTCATGTTATTTTCTTAAGTGAAATTCATTAATGGGGCAGCATATTGGGATGTTTTGGGGAAATCTTTGGTTAAGCAAAAGTTTTGAATTAAAAAAAAAAAAAAACCCATAGAATTCCTTTATCACTGAAATTATTTTTTACATCACAAACAAGATGATTCTGAGGAAAAACGACCTTTATCCTGGCGAGTTGTGATAAACTTGAAAAACTATGGGCCGACTATTTTCAAGATTACACAAAATGTAATCTGTTTCAATCTTGTCCTGTATTGTCCATCCGCAAATCTTTTTTGGCTTTATTCTATTTCTTTTAAAACAAGGAAAAATAAAATAGAGAGTTCTAAGGTCTTTAAAACAATCCTTTTTTGAATGATTCCAATGCATAATAATAGAAGTGTCTCACCATGAATGAATTCTTGACGCTTGATTTCTTTTGTTCTAAGCTTTTTAATAACCTAATAAAACATTAATAATTATAAGTCCTAGTACCATTCCTTGTATTTTGGACCAGAAAGGTGTAGAATAATAATATTATAATAAAACAATAATTTATTGTTTTCAGTTGTTTAATCCTTGTGACATAAGTATATTTTGCTACCTATGTTTGAGGGATGCACTGTTATGGCCTACTAAATTGAGCAGGGGAAAAAGCAACCATAACTTGCAGTGCAAGAAAACATAACTAGGTTAGAGATGTATTACATCTCTAGATCTCTTAATCAAGCAAAAAAACTAACTTTTCAATTATTTTAACAAGGCATATCAAAGACTACTTCCCACTAAAGAAAATAATCAGAAAATCATAGCACGCATACAATCCGAGAGAAAATACCTTTTTATCAACAACTTGTTGCCAAGGTGGAGGTTGAGCATCGACATTCATGTCTGGATCCTACAAAATAGAGTAAAAAATGTTGCAAAAGCAAACTTACACTACAATGCAGACATGTCAACATTACAGAGGAACATCGAGGTTACAACAGAAAGCAAGTGTGGGGTTTACAAAGAAAGAATGTGCACTCTTCTGTCACTACCCTAACTGGAAAAGATTAACCTGCACCTACGCCCCTGGCCCCAGTAATTCAAATGATGGATGGTGCTATCCAGCCAGATAAGTCACTACCCAGTGGATAAGTCATAACAAAACCAATTGCCCTATCCAGTGGATAGTGATTCAAAAGGTTGTTCAAAAGGTGGATCATCCACCTTTTGAACAACTGGGGCCTGTAATTTAATGGCCTAGCTTCCAAGAATTTCCTATGTACAATGTATCAGTAGCTCAGTGGAAGAGCCACCAAACTACCAACTATCACTACAGGGTCAAGGGATCAACTCTGGTTAAGATAACTTCAACTATTTTCGCACATCCTTAAGCCCCCTTTAAAAAAAGCATCTCTTCAACAAAAGAACTGTCTCTTTTTTGTATCACTGTTTCTTTGTTTCGTTGTTGTTCTTGTAATATCACATTAATTTTAAGACTGGCAGGTACAAAAGTTGGACAGGATCAAGTCAGATCGTTTGACATTTGTGCCGATTTTACCAAGGTTAGCTTAAAGATTTGGGCTAGGGGTTTCTCGAGACGTTATCATTTTTTCGTTCATCTGAGGTGAGCGATCGGAGTGGATCCGGTCTGACTTTTGTACCCACCTTTTTAAGACTGTTTGAAAGCTAGTGTCTGAGATACAAAAATAATCAAAACATTTGAAACTTACCAGCTCTTCTTCTGGTGATATGAAGAAAAAAAGAGATTACATGTATGAGTGCATGAAATATAATATAAACCTTCCCCCAAACTTGTTTGTCTTGAAAACATGCATGCTTTTTATAAATAAGCTTTTCAATAGAGTGTTTTCAATCACATGATCAGTAGCCTTGTTTTTCCACAGAAACAAATGAAAACATTTGCATGATAAAAGAGATCAATTCCCGGAGGATTAGTTAGGGACACCAACATGGCCACCGTATAGAAACACCATATAGATTGGGGATTCTTTTAAAAAAAATTTTTGAAATGCAGAAAAACTTCAAAATTGCAATGCAAATTTTGGAACCAATTCCTAAGCAACATTTTTTTAATTCTGTGCATATGATGTTCAAAAAACTGAACATTTATTTACATAGGCATCTTCACCCTACAAACTTCAATCACAATGAAGCACCAACCACTCATAATACTCTATTTAATGGCACAGCAAATTCAAACAGAAGAGGACAGTCTTTTTGGTGAACAGGGGCCTTTTAAGGATGAAATTTACTCACGTAGCCCATAATTATTGTCGCTGTAAATGACTTTGTGAATATAAGTTTCAATATAATACATGTAAGTATTAGTTTCATTACATTTCATTTGATTCTTGTCCACCATAAAGGAAATGTTGCTGCTTACATTTATTTGCACTCAGTGTCTAAATTAAGTGCAGAAATGGGTTATGATAAAATGACCACCACAGAAAAATTTCACCTTTCAAGCTGTAGCCCTTTCACACTGACAAAGGGCTAACGCTCGAAACAGCAGCTTTCAAATTTCTCTATAGTGGTAGACTATGGCGAGTTTTACCCGGTAATGTCAAAATTCAAACGTACATTCGGCAATTCAAACATTCAATTTATAAATTCACCCTTCAGTTCAACAATTCAAATAGTCAATTTGGTGATATTCAGTAATTCAATTCAATTAGGCCTAAAGTTAGCTTTAATGAATGTTTAGGATCCTTTCTGTATTGGTAAAACAATGACCTGTGACGTTTGATGCGAATTGAATATCTGAATTGCTGAATTGAACGTTTGAATTCTACGTTTCAATTTTGACACTAAGAACATGCCATAGTTAACTTACAATATCAACCTACATGGTGTTGATAAACCCATTCCTGTGTTTCACTTTCCCACCGATGCACCACCTCAGTTTCTTTATAAACTAAACCCTTTTATTGAATAGACATACCATCTTCAGAGAGTGGGTCCATTGAAGGAGAATCCACCCCTTTAAGACTAAAGGAGAAAAGATGATAAAAGATCACCGAATTTTAGAGTAACATTTTACAGTTTAATTACAATACATTGAATGCATAAATTCTAGTTAGACCTACATGTACAAGGGCAAAATTTCTTTTGAATTTCATTCATTCTCTTAAGACTAGTTGGGAAATTAGCATAAAGACAAAATAACAATTTACTGTCCACATTTTAGCATACAGTCTAGAACAAATTAATAAAGAAAAACCCAGCAATTACCATTACGTTTTACCACACTCATGCTTTTTTTTTTTTAGATGACAATGATTAAAGCCAGCTTGGCACTGTGTACTTTGACAGTGCCTTAACGTTTTACTTCATTATTTGAAGAACACCTTGGTCCTTGTGTAAAACCCCTACAGCTACTTTCAGACAAAGCCTCTTTTATTTTAAAGCCAGTCCAAAAAGTGCAAAGTCTTTCAAATGAAGATTACATCATTTAAAATGCATCCCAGAAATTCCAACTCCAGCTGAGGTATGAAGCATTCCAATCTCAGCCAAAGGAAAACTTAGTACAGACTTCTCAACAAAGTGTGGTGAAGAATAAATGAGTACATCTTACCTTAGAAAGCTGTCCCCACTAAGGACAAACAAAAACAACATAAATTACGAGTTTATCAAATAAACAGATACAGCCAAAAGAAATTCAAGAGAAATCATACAAGGGTTGTAATTTTCAGAAAGCAAATTGAAAGAGGACAGGGACTAGACATAAAGCTTAATTGGTTGAAGCTTTTTTGCTTCCAGCTTTTAGAGCTGGAAGCACCTGGTTAGCATAATATAGAGGTTTTGCACAGCAGCCAAGTTGCATGGCAGGAACAATGAAAATGTTTTGCATTAGAAAGAACATTTGTTCCGAGAGGAAAAAGAACCTATTCTTCCTGCCATGCAACATGGCTGCCGAGCAAAACCTCTATTGCACCTGGTTAGCCTAATATTGGAAAAGGCAAAGGGGTGGTCATGAGTTCAAACTGTAGCCACATGTCACTTACGTTGATATTCTCTTTTTCTTTCCATATACAAAGTCCCTCTAATAAAGTGCAAAGTAGTTCAAAGTGTTACCAATTTAACTGTCTAATAAATATTTCTGTTTTCAAGATGAAAGATACATGTATATTAACTGTTTAGCAGGTTGGAGGCCCCTTTCACTTACACAAAGAAACATATATAATGCCTCATTTACCAATAAAGGTCTTTTCAAATACCATCAACCAAGAGGAAACTGACATATGAAGGAAACAATCACAAGGTAAAATAATATTACTTTTAATTAAAGTTGTCCAGTTTCTCATTTGAGAGAGAAAAGGTTCTTGACTAGTGCAAAATTTAAACTTGCTCACAGAGATTCATGAAAACGTTTCCATTAACCCATTGACTCCTGGAAGTGAGATTTTACTCTGTCTAATGCCAGACCATTTTTCTCGTCACTGGGGGTGGTCCATGGTGGTTCAGTTGTCAATGGGTTAAGCCTTTCACCATGAAGAGAGAACTGTAAAAATTGAATCTGGTCTGGCTGCAGCCACATGATTTAACTCCTCAATGGTGGTAACTATTCAAAAACAGTGTTCCAGTAACTGTTAATTTTGTTTTAGGGGCAATGACCTAATGGAATCGCTGAACTGTGTAATATTAGCTTTTTTCTTCAAAGTCCTCCTCTCATATGACATTGACAAGAGCAAGGATGGCGCAGTCAGTTAGTGCACGGCCTTGGTGCGAGAGGTCCTGAGTTTAATATTTCCAGATCTCACATCCTTGTTTCGACCTTTTTCCTTTCAGCTTAGCTTAAGTAGCCTCAAATACCCGTAAACCGGAGCAATGATGGAGACAGGGAGTAAAATGAGTGAACCGTTGACCTCGGATTTGTCAGTTCAATTACTGTTACGAGTTATCAACGTTAAATGTGGTCCCTTTACTTTACTTTATATGAAAGCATAAAAAAAGGGTAAAATAGCTGAATGTTAACAGCTCTTAACACTTACAGTTTGCCTAAACTCTTTCATAGTCTCTGCTCTTCCAAGGTTTTTTGAAGGTACAGGTTTATCAAGGAACATTTCACTGGCGCTAAAGAGAGGAACAAGGAAACATGACTTCTCCTATAAAACATTGCAATAAGTTCAAGGATGCCAGATCTAAAGTCTTGAGGTACCCCTATAGGTACAAGCAGCTCTGTGGGATTATCTGCTACAGCTGCCAACAAGATTAGTTGGCTCAGTTGCTTGAGCATCAGATTACAGTACCATGCAAGGAGCTGTGGGATCACCTCTGCCTGGGCTCACCCAGGTTCTTTGAAACTCGAGAGAAAGTTGTAAATACTGGTATGTGTAGTTTGAACTCATAAACTAATTAAGCAAAGTATGATTGTCCCAATGAGTATAGTCCTGAGAAGGATTGTTTAGATGAAAGATTGACTGACATTTCTGATGACAGCTAGATTGACTGACATTTCAGAAACCTGAACTGAAGTGACTTGGGAAGGTGGCTTCCCCTCAGGTTGTCCAGACCACAGTGAATGTCATCCTGAAGAGTTCTTCTCAGGACTACACTCACCAAGACAATCATACTTCACTTACATGTATCAGCAATAATTATTACAAAGAGAAAGTGCTGCTTTTGTAATAAAATCTACAAATGGTAATAGTTAGCTTTAAAACTCCTCTAGGCCCCACCATCTTACAATACTTATTTACTCTAAATTCATGTTGTTTCATGAGGCCTGTTTTTTAAGTCCTGAAACTTTTAAGCCTTGTTTTGGTCTCAAAATTACCTATAAGCATCTTAAGAATGGAGAGGTTTTACAATGTAAGTAATCAAACTCTGCAATCATTTTCCTTTTTGTTGTCATGGAAACATGTTAAAATACAATTTAAAAAGGTGGATACAATCAAAAAAGTGGATGGCAGTTTCAAAAAGACTTTTGAAAAACATGCCTATGTTTCATGTCAAGACAAGATCTTTAACTCTTAGCTGTAACCTCAACAAAGCAACAGAAATGAGCTAACCTCTTCTGTTTTGGCATCCCATTCTGTGTGCAAAATAAAAAATAATACAACACGATAAGTTTCTGATTCAAACAAGAGAGTTTTTCTGTGATCACTATAACACAAAATAGCTTTCTAAGGGTAATAACAGCTACCCCCAAAAAACAAAAACACACTACAGTAAGATCAAGACAAAATGAAGAACAAAACTTCCTAATAAGATGATAATTCTCAGAATTTTCCATGACCTGGTGAAAAAGTCCACCCTTCAAAACTGAAAACTTCCAAGAAGGGCTTCCACTGTTGGTTACCTAGCCAACCCCTACTGTTAAATGCGGTTGTAACTGGTGGTTCCCGACCCAGACATGAGCACCCATGCCAGACATCGAATTATTCACCAAACTTACAAGCAGTGGAAATAGGCAGAGAAAAAAGGAAACAATTCAAATGAATATAAAGGGAACAAAATGGCTGGCAAGATCTCCAATGATTGGTGCTTTGTGACTAAGCAACCATGCAAGCATTTTCCTAAGTGGATATCAGTTCTTCTTCAGCTCACAACTGATAAATCAGCCTTTGACAGCCAAACCACTTTGTTATAAATTTTGTTGAACTGTATCTAACTGCACAAAAGTATCATTTAAACTAGCTGGTGATCATTTTTCACAAAAGCTAGGCATATATCACAATAAAACTTGACTTGACTTGACTACTTTCCATCCAAAAGAGTGATCGTAGAAGGTTTTTCTTTGTCTAACAGCTGGACAAATATACTTGTCAGTTGGGGACTCTTCAGGGGTGAAAGAGTCCCTTAATCTTGGTTTAACAGATAATTTCTCTTTCAATGGAACCCAACTTATGCCTCTGATTGATCTCAAATGTTTCAGCAATCAGAAATAGTTACATCACAGCATCATTGCGATTTAAAAGCTCTACCAAGACACTTCAAAATCAACCTCATTGAGCACAGCCTTAAACTTACATCTCCACCAGACAAATGTTGTTCCCTGTAATGTAAGACATTATTCTGTGTCAATAAATAATGAATAACACTGCTTCTTTTTGCATGAACTACTGCTCCAAGTTAAATCTATACTAATGATGATGCTCGTCACAATAATGATATGAAGGTAATTACATGTACTGTAGAATTAAGTCACTTTAGTCCATGGAAGAAGACTCAAACAGCTTTACAATAGTTTGTGGAGGCCTTTCATCATGACGTGGAGGCATGCTGGTGTTATACCGTATTTACCCGTGTATAAGTCTGACCTTTTATGGCCTCAAAAGAAGCTCCAAAAATCACCCTCGACTTATACACAGGTCAAAGATTTTGAGCCAAGTTCCAGCTAAGTAATTTATCCGAAATTAACATACCAGTAATAAGGTTAACGTTGTCTTGGGCATAACGACGGCAGTGGACAAAAGCCGACGTAAAAGACTTCAAAATGAATGAAAAAAGACTTCAAAACGAATGTAAGCAATTCCAGTTGAAATGAAAAGGGATTTGTCCAACTCTAAATGTTGAAGATACTCACAAACATAAATATGAAATGGACACTGGAAATTTTCGTTTTCCAAAGGCAGAAAGCTCTAAAAGTCATTTCTGTTTCTTCGAATAAAACACGATCGTTCAATGGCTTAGTAACCTGGCGCAATACCTCGTGTTTGCGTGCAAGCGTCGTCACTCGTGTTGCGTGAAAATGCTGGTTGTTAATGAATGTTTTTTATTCTTTATACAAACCTGGCAGATTTAAATGCTTTTGCAAACTTCGTATTGTTTGGTTTATGAGTTTTGTTTTCTTTGTCATTTGAGAAATTTTAAGTCAAGGACCAATTAAAACCTTGCACATTTTCGCATCGTTCGCAAGTTATTTTCAAAGATTGACTCCTGCTTCTGAGATGTTGCATTGTGCTTATCCTCTAAAGCCCTTTATCCTTGAACAACGAAACAGGTGAGTTTGAGGTTTACATGTTTGATTTTCTGAGAACTTTTTCGAAATTCAAGGACAAAATGCCCGCATATACAACAGCTGTTTAACAACAAAACTATTAAGCGCTTGAGGCCCTGATTTTTTTGTGTATCCACATTTCCAGAAATCGAAGAATACAAGATTAGTGTCCCATGAACATTTAACAAAGAAATTAAGAAATTGCGTTTTTTGCCATTAAAAATGGGGGGTCGACTTATACATGGGATCAACTTATACACGGGTAAATACGGTAGTTAGTGCCGTAGGCTGTGGGCCCTACATTCATGGGTCAAGTCCTAGCTCTGTCACTGTGTTGTATAATTAAGGGCTGGACAATCTGCAAGCCATGAAAATTTCGCGTTAAGTCTAAGCACCCATTTCAAATAGTGCTGATAAACTGTCATTATAACGTCTAAGCACCCATTTTAAAATGGCTAGCTTTCAATAACTGTGTGACTCGCATGGCTAGCCTTGTTGGCTTGGCTGGCTCGCACATTATCAACACTCTGCCATACAGTTAACATTTTCCCTTGGTTTAAAATTTTTCTAACTTTCCTTTGTTTCAGATTACGATAATGTTTAGAAGACATCAAGGAAAGTAAAAAAACTAGTGTGAAAAAGCTTTAACCAAGGAAAAATTAAATTAACTACAACAATGATGCAAAACTGTGCCATAAATAAAAAAATTATGGCTTCAAAGCAAAATGAGTGTATTGCATATGTTACCTGTCAATTGTTCTGGGCAGTTCTTCACCAGTTCTAAAACACAGACACACAAAATGCAGTCAATCACTTCATTAACAATTTCTGTATTAGTACCTTTTGTTTCAATGTATTTACTTATTAATATTCATAACACAATTAAGAAAGGAACTAGCATGTTCTAGCATTGGAGCACTAATTGGCGACACTATAAACTGAAATCAACAATTAATGCAAATCAAGTCCAAAAGTTCTGATCATCATGGCCTGGGTATTCAGTGATTGAAAGCTACATTTTTTTAAAACAAAAAAAGAAAATAAAGCAAAAAAGAAACAATAACAACTTTCATGTTAAATAGATTGTTGACAATGACAACAAATTAAAGACTTTTTTTTCACAGAAGCTTTGTAATAACACCATAAAATATTTAGTCACACCCCATGGTGGTGTGTTGCGTAACATGAAACACTGCTACGTGCAAATTGACAATGAATTTACCTGTTTTCCCTTCCAATTGAAATCTAAAAGAAAAAGAACAGATTGAGTCAGTCATTGATCATTTAACACTAAGACCACAGTTTGCTCGTAAGTCTCACCATGAAATTTTTGGTTTCAGATTATCAAATTAAAAGATGCGAAGACAATTCAGAAAATCTGTGCAAAAAAAAGCTCTGTGCAAGATCCAATAATACAAAGAATTGCACAGCACCACCCCATTTATGGATTTGTTATTTCGAACATATTCCATAAACTAGCTACAAAATAATATTCATTATTAAATTCTCAACCTCGCATAATGCATTTCACGTGCTCTGATTGGTTCACTCAATCTCGGTTATCACCTCATATACCTTAGTTTGACCTTATATGGTAAATGATTGCGCTAAATGTTGCTAAGCTAAAAAATTTTTTCGCCGGAAAGCAAAACTTCTCTCTGAATAAAGCCAAAAAAGAAAAAACTTTTTTTGTGGAAAGTTTGGATCAATCATATCCAACGCACGCTCATGAAATAATATTATTGTTAATTAATCATTACTATAAATAGGTTTGGTAAAGTCACAGGAACCTTTCAAATTAATCAACATACTTCAAGAAACTTTGCAACTTACATAATCCCCTTCAAATGAACGTCTTTTTGGCTTGTCGTCAACTAATCCAAAATTGAAAGAATGTAAAATACATCATTTGAAAGAAATAAGCCTCAAAGTTAACGCCTTACACCATCTTGAACAACAAAAATTTATACCCAAGACCTCCCTTCCTATTTCATTTCTGAGAAGAAAAATAATGTACTACATCTCTGACATCTAGTTTTCCACTTACCTCCATTCTCAAGTTCCGACTCCTCATCTTGGCTTTCAGAATTCTTTGACCCTGCTACATCAACATTACAAACAAACCTTTTAATACCTCACTGTCTTTTAAAGCTAGCATGCACAATACTTATTTTTTTGTATGATATTTGGAATTACACAGATGCCAGAGGGGATTATCCACCAACAACATTCTCCCAACTTTTCACAACAAAATACAATCAGTAATGTCCAATAACTTCTTAGCATTGATTAGTCATCCTCACATGAATGAACTGGTTGACTTGGTTTCCTTGCATTAACAACTCCTGCTGGTCCTGCAGGCTGGTTAGGTTTCTACAACCATCAAAATGACAATGTCAGAGCTTAGCAAACATTATAACCCCTTTTAGTACAATTACATAGGTGATTAATGAAACTTCTTGTGTTCCTGTAAGCTTCTAACCTTGGGTTGAGATAACCTTCAATAATGTCTGGTGATAATGTACTCACTGTCATTTTAATGTAATATGTTGATGTTCATGTATCTGTTCTCTTTATTGTTGTCTCAACCCCTATTATTATTGTAATCTTTCACTTTTCCTTCCTGCCTCGATTAGCTACAATTTTGAAGGTAAGGATCAATGGAAAATGTACAAAAGGTGACAGTGGAAATAAAACTATAGAATAAAGAAAATAAAGAAAACCATGCAACCTAACCACAGGTCTTGGTTGCACAGGAAAAGATCATGATACCGTCGTGTTCATTTAAGCATGGATCCCATGACAGGAAAACATGTCCTTTGAAGTTTGAGTTTGGCAGCCGTTACGCAAACAGTACAAACTTTAGCGCACGATGGTTCAAGTATTTGAAGCATACTTTATCAAATTAGGGTCAATTTCTTAGAAACAGTCTTTGATGTCCAGTGTTGCTGCCATTCTAGGAAAACTTGCATGAACATCTCACAAACTTGATTGAAGACAAAATTTGTCATGTCTGCAGCCAAAACTTGTCACATTTGGAGCCAATTGGAGCATGTTTTCCCGTCACATGTCCATGCTTAGATGAAAACGATGGTAATGACAAAAATGTTATGTTTGGGGGGAAAAATGCAAAACAAGCAGCAAAAATGAGAAAGCCCCAACAACCTTGACTTCTGTAGTGAAAAAAGGTGTGCTGTGCAGTCACAACCAGCCACCAATGCTACAAGCAATCTGTTCCAAGTTAATTTAATTTTAAATACAATATAACAACAGGAAAAAAACCAGACTCACTCTTTCCCTTTTCTTTTTTGGTCCTGGGCATTCTTCAATTGCATCAAAGCAGTTTCCTTTGTGAACATTGTATTCACATGCTAATGAAAGAATTGAAAATTTCTGACAATAAATAGGGTGACCCGAAAACACTGACCCCCGGTCCATGGACTACCCCAACGGACTACCCCAAAAATACTATTTCAAGTGAGTACTATTGGTTGTAAATAGGCAGCATCACAATAAGTGCAAAGCCTAAACAACCATTTTAACAGTATTTAAGTCTAAGCACCCATTTTAAAAAGGATAGTTTTCAATAATTGTTGTGATGGCCGATTACTTCATGTAACTGAAGTGAAACTGGTGCATTATTGAAAGCTAACCTTTTTAAAATGGGTGCTTAGACTTAAATACTGTTAAAATGGATGTTTAGGCTTAGCAATAATTGTGACGCTACTTACGACCAATAGTACTCGATTGAAAATAATAGTATTTTGGGGGTAGTCTGTTTGGGTAGTCCATGGACTGGGGGTCAGTGTTTTCAGGCACCCCAATAAATAATAATTATTATTGTTTTCGACAACTCTAAAAAATTTATGATCTCAGCAAAGCTGAGCAAGGTTTCCATGAAGCCGC
>JALIRR010000038.1:187500-200000 GCA_023091755.1 Montipora sp. Colony 1 RG-2022
CAATTACTTCGTTCTACTTCAGTGAACAAAGTTTGGTTGCCTTGCATGTGACAATTTTTACTCAATACGTGAATTCTTTCACACAAAGTACAAACTTTGAAAGGCTCCAAACCTTCAAAACCTTTAAAGTGCTTTAAACCTTTTTTTCCATCCTTTCAAACGATAACTGGTGCAAACCAAGTGAACAATATGTAGAAAAGTTGGGTATTACCGGTAGTAGACCAATTTCAATATATTAAAATTCAGTCCTAAACAATAGGCATAATCTCGGGGCTCTGGGGAATAAATATAAGGATTTGTATGAGTTTATTCCCCGGAACCTCGAGATGATGCCTTTTGTTTAGGACTGAATTACTGTGAAATTGGTCTATTAGTGTTTGAATATCAACACCATGCAAAGGCCAGTATAATTTTTTTTTTTAAATTATGTTGTGACTGGGTGTGGATTGTTTAGCAGTTTTCCCCATCTCTCTTTCCTTTTTCCACTATAAATACAGGTTCACTCTAACTGGTGTTTAACTGGTGCACATCTCCCCTGAAGCACGGTAGCTAATAGCTGAGTGCTAAGATTTTCCAGTCATGAGAGCAGTAGTATAGATTTGTAGCTTGGGGAAGGAGGGGGCTTGGAAAATAGAAGAAAACCCCTTCCACGTGAAGGTACCAATACTCTAATACTGGGAAATACACAAGAGAAGAAAGAACATACCTTTAAGCTGATGATCACCAAACAAACTTCCAAGACCAAGTGCCCTTTTATTCCTGAAGTCTGCTAATTGGTCAGCTATTTCAACGCCAGCGGCAATCCTGCAAACATCAAACAGGAGGAGACAAATGCCACTTCAATTAAGCCCCAAACACAACACATACCAGCAGACGGCAGCAGCGTCCTTATCGTTCACATCCTTTTGAGAATACTGAGACGCAATTTTGAGTATTCCGTAGAACCTGCTGATACTGAAGACTGAAGGGCTGGTTGCACAGCCATACTACATGTACTAAAAACAAGTTTGGTTAATTTGTCAAATCATGGCAAGAAGTTTTGAATGATATTTGACTATTGTGGTATAGCCAGCATTATTTTATTGTAACAGAACAATTTTTGGCACCACAGTTTTCGCTATTACATTTTGTAAGTGCACCATTGAACTTACAGAAATGGTGCTTAAAAACTTTTGCTTGATGATGATGATCATGATCATGAAGAGAAGGAGGAGGACGACGAATTACATGTATAATGATCAAGATTCACTTCTGGATTATTAAGAACTGGTGTGAGTCTGAAAGAAACTGAGAAAGAGCTGGCCAAGATTTGACAAACCAAAGAACAACAATTATTAACAATTAGACCCGTAGCCCGCAAGGGTCAATAGCCCTTGAGGGCGAAGGGTCTAATTGTTTTAGTATCACCTAACTAGTTGGACAGAAAAGGCAATAATAAAGTAAACAAATGCAAGTTGGAGAAATATTTATTTGGGAATAAAACGAAAGAAAGCATCATGCATGCTTTTCGCTCCTCGTGGACTATTAATAATAGTCCTCTAGAAGTGTAGGCAATCAAAATGCAGGATTTGCATTAGTCCACTAGTTGGGAGATACTAATAAAAGATAGTCAGTTACATGTACAATGGTATAGCAATAATTAAGTACATGTAATGCTGCAAACGCTTCAATATAACTCATTATCACAGAGAAGGAGTGTAAGCTGATACAATGAAACTAGATGTTGCAAAGACACTTGCATCACCTATGTTAGAAGCCAAAGTTGAAAGAGTGTAGGCAAAATACTGTAGGATCCTTAAATTTAAATAACAGCTTAGTAATCTACATTATTTTACCTTGCTTTTTGAAACACTTCCTTTAGATTATCTTCAGAACCAAGACATTTCTCTGCAAAAGGGAAAAAAGCAAAACAGAAAATGCAAAAGGTTACCTCGACCGTGAAGGTTGCCCCTGTGTTATATTGTTGGCAAAAAACTTACCAATTGGCTGCACAATGGTTTCTTTATCCAAGACAACTTTGAGTGGCTGTAAGCAACAAAACATGCAGCTATTGTCACAAGAAGTTCTAAAAACATTTCCTTCTTGTTGTTTACGAGTTAACTAACTGCCTTCCTCTTCAAATAGATTTGACTGCCTGTAGTATACTGTACAAGACATCCTTTGCCAAAATTATGCCAACTGGTGTTTTGTGTTCTTAAAACAATGATGTTCAGCTTTAAGTTGCATTCTACAATAGCCCTCAGAACCCCTAATTTTCCAAAGGTTCTTCTGTAACAAGTAAGATTTTAAGACAGCCAAAGTAAAATCTAATGTTTTTCTTGCCAGTTGAGCTTGCCAAAGAGGTAAGAAATTAACTGGCCTGGTATGAGGCAGGGTATCAGTTTTTCACTCCCAGTCATGTGATTCAGTTTTTGTATCTTGCCATCAGTGCAGCAGGTTTCCCACCCTCCCACCTCAGCCAGTTGGACGGAAATGGTCCGTTTTATTAACTCTTTTGTTTGACGAAAAGTGTAGGAAGGCTTTTTTCTTTGTTTTCTCTATGAGCTGGGCTTTTTGCCTTGATATTCCATTTCCGTCAATGTGCTGTCAATAACGTGCTGCTGCACTGTTGTGCACAGCAGACAAATGACATTCAGTGTATGAGAATAACTGTTAGCACACATTTGTAAACATTCAATGCATCCTTTTGTGGTTCTATTCACCCAAATTTGATACATACAGCATGATCAGCCAGAAATGTAGAGTAGATCTCATAAAACCATTTCTTCATTTCCTTAGGGGTTCCTTCCTTGTAAGAATCTGTTACCAACCAAAAGAACTGAAAAAGAAAATGTCTTTATCAGAAAAAAATTGAACAAAATGTGACTTCCTGGGGATTTAGATTATGCTGTCTTAACAATATTGAAGAAGGCCACTGGGCCACTAAATTTTAATGTTGACTAATATGAGGATAGTCATTTCCAACCCTAAAAGCATTATTCGTAGAGGGAAGAGAGAGTGTGTTGCACCTGCACATGAGAAAATTGATTCCTGTAGTCCACAAAAAACCAAAGGAAAAATTCACATCATTCTTAAAATCTAACTCCAGTGGTGGCACTACTCAAAATCTATGAGATCTTACCAAACTACTTGGATCGTTGTTGGATATAAGGTAATGAAGAAAAACTGCAAGGTGAGCTAAAATCACAAAAAAAAAATCGTTTTTAATGTCACATTTCATATGACTGTTTTAACAAAAACAATATTGAGGTTATCCTAACCCCTCTGCAGCCCAACAAGTTAAACCATCACTGACAGCAGGCCCCGGTTGCTCAAAGCATGGTTAGCGCTAACCAGCGATAAATACAATGGAAACCTATAGCTTTTGATATCTCTTAACCAACGGTTAGCGCTAACCAGGCTTCGAGCAAGCGGTCCCAGGTTTACAAAGTCAAAGGAGGCTCAATTGAGCTCGCAGAGGTAAAGTAAAGTCAATTTATTTAACGTCGGTAGTTCCTTACATTTAAATAATAATAAGATTAAGCTGTGGATAGGACCAAATATATTTACTTCTCCAGGTACAAAATTTAACTGAATGATTTCTCAAACATTTGTTATCCTAACTTTGTGTTCCTTTTTCTTTTCTTTAACATACAAATTGAATATCACTCCACAAAATGTGTCGAGTGTACCAAAATGACTGACAAGAAGTTTTGAAACTTTGTCTTGTTTAGAAAGCTCTCTGCAATAATTTTAAATGAATTACACAATATCATTATCCTTTAAATACTACAGTACTGTTCTGGTATATAATACACTCTTCAATCCATATAGGATAGGGTTCAAGTACCACATCTTGCACTGACAAGCCTCATTCAATATTTTCAGTAACCATCTTTGAAATTCAGATGTAGTGGCACACGCACACCATGAGAATTATGGCTTCCAGTGAGGGAACAGACGTCACAAAACAAACAACTTAGCTGGACAATTTCAGCAACTGTCATTTTATAGACACCTGAAAATTTCAGGTGGTTTCAACAGGATTCGAAAACATCACCTCTGTGAAGTCTGTGCAATTTCTACTGCCTACGATATGAAGCTGCTCAGTTGAGAGCAGGTCAGTTTGTTGGGCTCATGTGTTCCCATGTGTCTATAATGCGCCAATCAACTTCTGCTTCAATTTTCCCCACCCCACACAGGCAAAGGTAAAAATTCCCCACTCCCTGGGCACAGAAGATGGTCAAATGCCGGGGTTTGCCCGGGGGGGGGGGAAGTTGAAGTTTTGATTTGATCGGCGCATAAAGTGACAATCGCTTGTCCAGTTAAGTGTGAGGATGTCTTTCATTCATAATTTTCATCTATAACCTGCACCTCAAATATAAAAGGAAAGGAAAGGAACTTTATTTAAGTGTCTAGTTGTTCTGGGACTGGAGCACTAATTGGGGACACTGTAAACTGAAATATACACTTCTTTCATTCAAAACCAACTCAATCAAAATGACAACCAAATTGCAATAATTTGTTTTAAACTTACTGTACCTGGTTTATTTTTCAGCATATCTAAACTATTGAATGGGCCATGGTCATCTATCTATTGAGTACAACAAACAAGAATAGCATGAAGCGCATAAACTTAACTGAACTTTCCTTTTTGGGCTAAGAGTGAATGTCACTTTTGTATTTTAAGCATGAAAACATTCTTTAGGTCTTTCTAATTTTATTGAGAAAACACACAGCAAAGAACCACAAAAAATAAGTTTGCAACTGCATATAACAAGTCCCCTTATCAGCTGATAAAGGAGATCAAGATAAAGGTGATTCACTGGTCACACACAACCCAGGCTCATTTTTTTGGAAAAGACTTATGCAGGGGGTTACAGAAAAGATTCAAAAAGTGTTACCAATATTAATTAACTTCAAATGGCCATTCAATAATTCTCATTAACGAGACATTACATACCATTAAGATATAATTAAACACTATAACATAAACAATCACAATGTTTCAAGTTATCATTTTCTTGAACTATAGTTATACACAGCACAAGTGTTGGTAGGAGATTTTACAATCCAATCGGAGGCCAGGACAGTCCATCTTAGGCTTCTGATGAGAAAGTCTTGTATAGACATGAACACACTTTTGAGATCCTTGCTGTAACATTAATGGCCTTAGTTTACATGTATACGCACACACCTTTTCATCATCAGAAGCAAAGTCATCATCTTCCATAGACATAATGGAATTAGTAGACTGGCAATGCTGCATAACTACCCCCTTGTTATTGACAATGGAAGAAGACTGTGAGACATCATCTCCATCAGTGGATGCTTCAACAGGGTCATCACGGCTTCTCTTCTCCACTGGCTCAAGTACAGACGTGGGTGTTGGAGGGGGCGAGCCATTGTTGTAAATATTGCCTTTGCCACTGAGAGCAGCCAACTGTATAGCTTGTTTCTCGTGACTATGTGGAATCCAAGCCTTAGGAAGAGATGATGTCTATGCAATAAAAGGGCAACTAATCAGTGCTTTCAACTACAATTTACAGAAAGGTTACCAACAGCAAATCTGTTGATTTCAAGGTGAGGTCAATACCATGATCTTCATCAATGTGATCTTCAACAATCTTGTTTTTTTCCCAGATTTTTTATTGTTGCTGTTTTTTTGTTTTTGTTTTTTAAGCACAGATCCATTAAAACACCTCTCCAACATTGCTCAGAAAATAAAGAACTCAAACAAACATAAAAGGGAAATAAATAAACCAAATGCAAGACAAATAACTACTGTAAGGCATACCCTTTTCTTATCAACTACAGTAAGACGTTGTAAAGAATATGTACAGAATTGGGAGAGACTAAAACAATCACTCCCAAAACAACCACAACAGAGACCAACAAGTGCAGGAGGATTAAGAAGGCTTGAACCTTAATTTTTTGGTGCAAACACTCAGCTGATTTCAGGAAAACGAGAGAAAAGTCCAACTAGAGAAGCTGTCCAACAAAAATTGCAAGATATCACAAGTCAACTGAAACCTGGATTATCCTAAATGTCAGTCCGCCGCTGCCATCATCATCATCATCATAGTGAAAATACATGCATATCACAAAAAAATAGCACACATCCATTTAACCATGCCCTAACGCTGACCTACAGCTCTACCTACAGCTGTTTAAACAAAGACATTTCTCAGCACCACTACCACCATCACACTGACATCAACAACATCATGCATCACTGCCCTTATTTAACCCTTTCACCCCCGTAGGGTTCCCCGTTGACGAGTAAAATCGTCTGGCGTTAGACAGAGTAAAATCTATAAGTGGCACTCTCTGGAGTGAAACAGTTAAACAACTTGAAAACCATTCTTCTTACCAATATCTTTTTCCGTGTTCTTGCAGGAGAGCCTAAATATATTCCTGTGGAATCATCCTTGCTTTTTTTCTTGCCATTTTCTCTGACAGGGAAAGTCTTGTCTGATTGCACACCATTTGGTGCAGGACGAAAGAAAGCAGCTGGACTGGAGCCTTGTCTGGAATGGGATGGAGCCACTGGTGCCTAATAAATTGAATGTGTATACCCCCAAAATATAGTGAAATATCTGTATCTTTATCAGGCTATGCGTCTGTGGTTTGTATCACTATAATACCATTTCGGTTTTTTAAATATCCTGCATCCCGTTAATTCCCCCCCCCCCCCCCAAATATCCCATATCCCTATAAGTTTTTTACCTAAATCTCCTGTATTCCTGATAAACCCCTAATAGGGCCTCGTTGTTTACACTGGATAATTTAGTAGCATTAACCTCTTTCTGTTTTTACAACAAATAACTTCTAGTTAAATTATAGCTATATCTTTCTGGTAATCTCTCCCCATTTTTCGAACTTTACCCGTGGTTGTAGTTCACTGTAACTGGACAATTTGTGTTAACTGTTTGTGCATCCCACGGATACGCCCTTATAGGCGTCTTGCTTTAAAAAAAATTACCTAGTTTAAAAAATCTTACCTAGTTTAAAAATTTACCTAGTTCAAAATACAACTAACTGAAACGAAAAATTATCTACAACATGCCAGTGTTACAAAATGTTCTTCTCTTGGCTAGATCTAATTTTTGATTCATTCGATTTTTGAAATTAATTTTTGTTTCCAGTACAGTGCTATATTGCACATGGCAAACCACCACCACAAGAGTTTCGGTAAGAACCCACTGTTTGAAGACCTCACATCAATAATAGATTTGACAAGTAAAGGACTCTGTGCATAAGACAAAAAAAGCATTTTACCTCAAGCTGCTCCACTGCTGGAAGGAACTTTCTCTCTGGGGGCAGAGGTGGCGTTGACGACCTTTGCACTCCTTGGTCTGGAATCTCGCCAGGGGATACAAAAGCAGGCGGGATGTAGTTGTCATAAAGTGCAACAGGATCCTGTTCGAACTGTGGACTCAAGTTGTCTTCAGCTGGCACTGAGTGACACCTGTTTGGTATCTGAGTAACTGTCTGCCATACTGGAGCTACAGTTTTACCAGGCGGAGCAGAGAAGGGCCCATTGTTGGAAAGCTCAGAGGAAGGCTACATTTTAAAACAAAACGAAAACAAAAAAAAAGCAAATTAGATTAATGAATTAATTCTAGATGTTATTCAAAAGTACACCTACAACTGTAACACCCCTCCTTTTTTGCTTAAAGGGGCTACTTCAGGGAAAATCTTTAAACTTAAAAACATTAATGTGCAATTCCTTTACTGATAAACTTATTGTTACATCACCAACAAGATGATTTTGAGCAAACACAGCCTTTATCCAGGCGATTTGCCATAAACTTGGAAAACACTGGGCTGACATTTTTTCAAGATTACCCAAATGCAATCAATTTCAATCTTGTTCATTTGTGTCCATCCATTCTTCTCTTTCTTTTTGTTGTATTTCTTTCATGTTGCTTAACGGTTTGATGTGGTTATTGCAATGTTTCTTTCTACTTTTTATCATTTTGGGTAAGATGAAATTATATATATTTTGTGTGACATGGCCCCTTTAACCTTTCCCTCGAAAGAGTGTCACTCATTTTTTCAGTCTAATGCCACAGACAATTTAACCCGTCAAGGGGAAACCCCATTAAGGGAGAAAGGGATGAAGAAACCTATGTAACATTTGAAGCCAAAAGTTTTGATTTGGATCAACCCTTGATTGTCAGTGATGTCCTCAAGTAAAGAAGACCTGTCCAGCAAACAGGTTGCCATTTCAATTTATCACTTGAGCAAATGAAAGGTGTGGGTCCAATAGTCACAAACCTCTTTGAAATGTAGAAATTACCAATCACGTTTTTGTTTAAATAATTAATAACTAGCTCCAATGATACAATTGCTAAACCGAGAATACTGATGTCATACACAATGTCAAAAACAGTTGTGGTGATACAGACCATTGAAGAACAACAAGATTATTTCAGTTAAAAAAATAAAGGTAAAATTCAAATTGCCTGAGTTTGAATCAAGGCATTCAATTGTGCCTCAGCAACTCTGATCCGAGTGGTTGATTCTGCAAGCTGAAAAAAAAAAAGGATGTTTTGTAAGGAAAGTGAACACTTGGAGTGCTGAAAGACAAGGACGAAGTTGTTTAAATTGCAGAGGGTCTAAAACACAGGTCACTCATTGCAGGTCATTGTTTTACCTTTTGGAAAGTAAACCTAACTTCAATTTGGCTAACCCTAGGCCAAAGGTTGGTTTTTAAAAATAAATAAATAATTAATTAAAAATAAAAATAAAAAATATTTTTTAACTTTTTAATATCATAGGGCCACTACGGAGAATACTTTTATAGGAATAGGTGTTACCCTCTTTAAATAAACGTTTTTATGTAATAAACACTTGCCTCTTTTTGCAACTTTTCAGAAGGCTTTCTTATGTACTCCTCTTTTGTTCTCTAAAAATATATATATTGCACAGTCATAAAAAGCAACAGTTATTGAAAAGCTGGAACCCCTGAAAAATTCTTTTTTTTAACTTTTCAGTGTGCTTTTCTTTCTAGTGGTGAGAGCACCTGCCTCCCACCAAATGTGGCCCAGGTTCAATTCCCAGCGTCATACGTGGGTTGAGTTTGTTGGTTCTCTACTCTGTACCGAGAGGTTTCCTCTAAGTACTCCAGTTTTCTCCTCTCCTCAAAAACCAACATTTGATTTGATTTGATTTGCGGTGATTTGTTAAAGTGCCCCTAACCCCAATTTATTTTATTCGCTAAAATGAATCTTTGCACCTGTTCGAAACGCATTGTGGCCATTTTTTCCTTTTTCTAACAAATCCTGCCTTTTTATAGGCTTCAAAACTTGCGAAAAACCAAGCATCTTTTGTTCATGACCGAGTCAGAAGGGGAGTGGGTCTACTCCTGAATTGACGTCACAAACTACTTTGCATGCATGTTTACAAAGAGTTAATGCAATGTAAATCAGTTTGTGACATCAAATCAGGAATAGACCCGCTTCCCTTCAAAAGATGCTTGGTTTTTCGCAAGTTTTGAAGCCTATAAAATGGCAGGATTTGTTAGAAAATGGAAAAAATGGCCGCAATGATGCAATGATCTGAAGGAAAATTATATCGATCGTCAAATCTCAGCGCTAGACTTGTTCACTGGTATCAGGTTTCATTCTTTGAAAACAACAAGTGTTGCAAGTGAACCGAGAACCGCATCATCACTGGACAAAGTACTTGTACAAAAAGCCGTTCCATCCAGCTTTTGATACCTCGAGTTGGGAATGCATATGAAAGCAACATGTTGTCTTTTTCGCTTCTCCTGCCTTTTTTGTAAATAATATTTCCCCAATTAACCTGATCCCAGTGACTGTTGATTTTTCTTAGAAGGGAATAAACAAACAAAGCAAAGCAATGAAACTCGGGGTCTTGAGCGAGTCATTACAGAATAGTTTTACGTTCAAAGAAACAGTTTTGTAAATCTGAAATTAACATACATGTACACAGAGGACATTTGCTTCCAGAAAGGTCTGCTACTGCAGAGTTACTGATGACATTTATCTAGTAAGGTCTACGAACTGCCTACGGAGTCAACTTGAAATGCCACTCTGGTGTATAGTGTTGAAGACTGTTTACACTCTCAATTATCTCCTCCAAAATCACACAGAATACATATGTAGTTTCAAAGACTCCCTCAAAGTACTACGGAAGTAATTTTCACTAACAAGCTACATTGTAGGTTAGAGCTAAATTGTAGGGCAGATCCCGCTCTCCATTAGAAGCTTACAGCGTAAACTTGAAATACCATGCTGGTCCAATAGTGTCAAAAGACTGTTTACAGTCCGTGTGATTGTTGAGTATGCTTCGATCATATGGCCAAAGTATAATTATCTCCTCCACAATTGCACAGAATAGTGTCGTTCGTTGTGATTTTTTCCCAAATTCAGCAACTGGATTCAGAAGAGGGTTAAACTCACTCAGTTTTCAACATTACTTCCAAACAACATTCTCCGAGAAACTTTGGCAGGCTTTTCTTTTATTCGTATTCCCAGTTGCATTTGTGCTATTAGTCTATTGAGGAATCAGTCAAGCAACCAGCTCATTAAATTCTCGATTCCTTCAACTCGATTCTCGACACGATTCTCAAATTGTCTTTCCTCGATCCTCGATCCTCGTGAGAATCGAGGATTGAGTCGAGAATCAAGACTCGAAAGAGACTGTCAACTTTCTTTTGCACGGTACTGTACTTACAATGTACATGTAGTAAATTAACCAAAAAGTCTTAAGGACATAATATTTTATTTCTCAGTAGTGTGGACACCAGAAAAGCACATCCACAAATCGCAGAAAGTGTTATTATTTTAAGACTGGCTGAAGACAATGATAGGAGAAAAACTCACTGCAACGCAGGAATTTCACAATCTTTGACAAATGACATTATGACAAATGATGCAGTGGGACAACTATCAATTGCTAATTTCTTAAACTTGGTGGAAAGTTCTCAGTTGAAATTACAGTCATAAATGCCATTGCCAGAAGCTTTGCAAAGTAATGGAGATGACAATATTAATTAATGTCAGTTCAAATTCAGTCCTTCAAGTAGAATGAAATTCATTCTTAAAGGCAAGACCCTAACAAAAACAACATCTCCTCCAGCCAGTCAACATCTTATAAAAGACAATGATCAACAACAAAGGTCTTGGAATCTTTCATGCCCACTGAAGAGATAATTGCATAGAATGCAACCCAGATTTTGGAGCCAAATTCTGATAAAAAAGGTGAAGCTTATACACAAGTTTTTACAGCATTGTGTATTTATTTTTATTAATTTTTACATCAGCTGCCTTTACTCAGTGTACTATAAATAAGTCAGTTTCAAACTGTTCACCTTATAAAACAGCCTTTCTTGGTCAAGCACTCTTTGAACAGCCATTGTCCTGTCATCTTTCACTGGATCTTTAGGCAACTAATGATACAAAACATTGAAACGTTACTCAAGGCTCTTTTTCGGCTGCTGAGAGAGGCTTTTTAGACTGTTTTGATTTAAAGTAACCTTTGGGTTTACCACTCATCAGTTATCACCTGGACTTTGAATCACTTACATGTATTATTACTGTCATCTTTTTTGACACCCCATTTCAGGGGACTTTGTTTATTTTGGCATGCTTTACTATAATCCCCAGGCATCTTACCATAGGTGGTGGTGATGTTGATCCACGCCTTTCAACTGCAAAAGTAAAACATAAATTCAAACTTCATTTTTGAGGTTTGCCTTACAATGTAAGTCATTGAGTTGGTATAGGACACCCATCTGTTGCTAAAATTGTAATTTATTTGGCAAGTGAGCTTCAATTTCTTTGCCTTCACTTAGAACTACATGTACAAAAGATTAATTTTGTTTGATCTGATTATGCAGTTAAATGAAACCAGAAATTAATGCTGGAAGAATAGCTGGGTGACACAGGATCATAAGTCAGAATAACACTGATAAGCCACAGACTGCCTTCACTTCACTTTTGCAAATTTCTGGTTCCAAGATCACTTATTTAGTGACCTTTAGATTGGCTTATGAGTAACACTGCCAAATTATTAGTATTTGGGGCTGAGATTTAAAGTTGAGTGTTCTTCAAATACAAATGTATGCATATTCAGAACTGAAAACTCACACTCCAATACTTTAGCCTTAGAAAATAAAAAATAAAAATAAAAAATTGTCAAATTCATAAAACACAAAAACAAAGCTGAAAACACAAAAACCTAAATTACAAAATTTATCAATTAACCAATTCCCTCCTGAGGGTAAGACTTGCAGATTTTGCTCTGTTTAACACTAGACAATAATTTTTACTTGTCAACGGGTGCCGCTTTAAATAGGGATAAATGGGTTAAAAGAAACATAACAAGAGAATGCATGAAACACTCAATGAAAGAGAAAATAATGAACAAACCAATAGAAATGACATGTTTTTCTTGCCAGCTGAGCTTGCAAAAGAGGCAAGAAATGAAGTTCTCAGACACAGAATGGGGGGCTGGGTCCAAATCAGGATATCAGATATCACAATCGG
>JALIRR010000038.1:207500-213723 GCA_023091755.1 Montipora sp. Colony 1 RG-2022
AATTCTGTAAGACTGATGGTAATAATAATAAAAATAATAATAATAATAATAATAATAATAATAATAACAATAATACATAATAATTATAATAATCACTTTATTTAAGTCTCAAGGTTATTTAGCCGAGCATGAGTGTTCTACTAATCAATCAATCTACTAATCAACTGAAATCTGAACAAACCAAATCAAAAGTAGGTTTTTGAGGAGTGGAAAAAACCAGACTACCTGGAGAAAAACATCTCAGAGCAAAGTAGAGAACCAACAAACTCATCCCACATATGGCGTCGAATATCGGAATCGATCCCGGACCACATTGGTGGAAGGAGTCAGTGCTCTCACCACTGCACCAACCCTGCTGCAGCATTTACCACTGTTTTCTTCCATGTAATCCATTTTTTTGTGTGATTTTTCATTGCCAATAAGGCACAATTTGAAGGTGTGACTTCCTGGTCACCAGACTGTGATTTTCCAGTAACAACATTATTGTCACTAGGATAGTCAAGGTGATATGTATGCCACAGGTAAATCTATATTACATTTTAACCACATTCAAAATGCTACAATTTAAGAATAACAAAGCACACGGAATATGCAACTTTTTTGTAATGTGCAGGTGCAGAAGAATGTTGAAAAAATCGCACACAAAGTTGTCTGTGGAAATAGCATTCAAGGGATGATTTTTTCCCCCACAACAAACCAACCATTTATTTGCTACGTTATTGAACTCTAAATAGAATAGAACAAATTAACAAACTTAGGCAGAAAAAATGACAGAGGTCTATGCAAAGCGCAAACTACCAGGTACCATACATTATAAATCACAGTCAACAAAAGGGGAAAAACTGTTAAATTAGCCAGAACATGACAGCAAATAATATATTATTTATTACCATGGGAACAGGAAAAAGTCTTTTCGAAAAAAAAATTCAAATTTCCTGTATCCTAATATCAGGTCATTTCACAAAGCCAACAAAAAAAATCAAAATAAATGTCTATGAACTTACCTTCGAGTCAATCATTTTAGGAATTTTAGATTTAATGACGTGAAAAAAAAAAAAGCAGTCAATTTTTGCAGAAAAAAATCGATACACGAGCGATTAAAAGAAGTATTAATTGGTATTTTGAGACGTCAAAGTGTTTATTAACAAAACACGAAAACGAGCTGAAAGAAATAGTTTGCTTTTGTCGAGTGATGACAATTACGTTGACAAAAGGGGATGTTTTTAATGTACAAACATATACAAATTCGATGCATTAAATTCAGATCAAGAAGTTAAGATAATCGATAACATGAACGACCAAATGTGGTGGTTCGAGAATCGAAATGAGACAAGTTATCTCCTAGAAAATGAAAACAAATTGAAAACCAGCGAATGAGAGAACGCAGAGATATTGTCAACAAAGAGGTAATTGGTATTTACTCTTAATCAATTCAAACGGTGATAAAAAGTCGCAAAAAATGCACGTCAGTAATCATCGAAGAACGATACTGTTAAATAACAATTTTCTCTTACCTTCTTGATTCTCAGCTACATCCATGATGAAACCCTGGCGATGGGGTCACCCTGAAAGACAACAGATCGACGGTTTGTAAAAAAAGAACCAAAGGCTCGTGACTTTTTCGACTTGTAGCTCAATCATTAATGCATAACGGGTCATCTTCATTGGAATATGCAAGCATATAAAACAGACACGCTCCTAACATGCAATTGAAATTCCAAACCCTGCATGCACTCTGTTTAAGTTTTGAAGCGGGGCGAAATAAATTCTAACCCTAGGAAATGCTAAGGACTCCTGCAAGCTTCACGTCACCTGTGTTCGCAAAGTGATAGTGAATCATCCTCAACGGATCACATACTCACACTTTATTCAAGAGAAGTATGTTCCTGATTACGACGAGTGATAATTTTTGGAGTTTGAAGGTAGACAAAACACAACAAACCGGTACCCTAACCTTTCTGCACTGTCGCCTTGAGGCAATGGACACGAGTGGAATTCATTCTATTCTTTCACTTCTCGAAACATCGCTTGTATCATTCAAAATCACATGAGACCATTCAAATGCTCGATTTAGCTGCAGCAAGAAAGTAGAGAAGATCCGCCAAACTTTCCAGTTTTCGTAGTGTCCCAAATGAATCTTTCTTCTCCCGGTATCCCAACAAAATTGGGTTTTCTCTGAATTAGCCAGGAACTCCTTCAGACGCCAAAAGTTGTGTCAGACTCCTTTCTGAGCGAAAATAATTATTCCTTGCTCACTCTGGCGTAATACGCGGTCGAGACAAAATGTTCGAACAAAACAAATCTCCTAATTTTCCAGCCCTCTTACAACCAATATGGCTCTCGGATATTGTCGAGCTAAATGCCCCTGATAAACACAAAATACTTTAGGCACCCCGCAGGTCCCGTGTTTATTTTGTCCCGCAAGATTAACCCGCATAAAATCCCGCAATAATCATTTGGCAACTTGGCAACTTGGGGGGAGAATCATGGGAAAGTGAACAATGATGACGTTTCCAACATGGCGGAAGGTGGTGGACTTGACGATGTTGGGTGGTAAAATTATCAAAATATTTTCATTACAGGCATATGCAAGCCGTGAATTGTCGTCATGAGTGATCCTAGGGCTTTTAAAAATACGTGTGTTTTATATATGATTTCTTTTAGGCACACAGATTTAGTATTAGCATTGTCAAAGCAGAAAGACGTTGACAGATTGCGTGAGCTTTGTCGGGGACGCAAAATTCCAGCAGAAAATAGAGCAGATGTGTGGAAGGTAAAGCTCGTTAAACGAAATCAGATTTGTTAAAATTGATCTTAAGATAACTTAATAAGTTAATTTGTAAGTGTTAATCGACTGTCTTTTGGAAGGTTTGTCTTAACGTGGTGGGAAAGCCTGATGCCTTATCGAGTTGGGATGGTTTGCTTGATCTTCAAGAGCAAGACTGCATTCGCGATGACTGCCGCAAACAAGCTAGTGAGTTTGGATTAGTCGTACAGTTCATTTTCATTAATCTGGTAAAAGAGATCTGAGGTGATGTTTGGGCACGTTTATAGTACGAGACGAAAAAAATTAATGACGCGTTGATTTGGTTAATTTTAATCGATTGTCACAGTTAGGTGGAGGAAAATCAGTTGTTATTATCGAGGTAGTTGTCATCTAAATTTTCGTTATCTTATGGTCTATAGTAACCGTCTTTGAGCCATAGAGGTGTTGGTTATGGGTAGAGTCGATATTTTTATGATCATTGAGCTTATCCATAATTAATGTTAACAGTTACAAAGCTCTTTGTTCATCTTAGATTCACCATTATGATTTTTGCTTGTTCAAAAACGTATTTATTTCACTAAATCTTAAATTAACAATAAAATTAATTGTATCATTCTGTCAAAATCATTGCAGGTCACTTACCTAACAACATAATTACGCAAAAATATTGTGGCGTCTTAACGTAATATGTTCTACAGCTGAATTTTACTCTCCAATTTCCTTCCAAGGGGTCTCTGATTCACAAATTAGGTAGAGTATAGTCTGATCAAGTCATTGTTTGGACTGTTTTAGGAAAACAAGACCTTTTGTTAAAATGCCAAAACTAATTAGCATTTCCAAGAGACTAGATTTCAAACTTTCCAAGGAAGCACACATTAAGTCCCCTACATGGTTCTCACTTTCTGTCAAGATGCATTGCACACTCCCTTTTAGGGGCAGTAGGGCCGAAACCTTTTACCTTCCACCAGTCTGAACTAAGTTGGAATTCTGGATATGGCAACGTAAATATGTGAATTGAGTTTGTTGGTTCTCGACTCTGTTTTTTAGAGTTTTTCTGTAGGTACTCCATTTTCCCTATGGTTAACCCTTTCACTCCCAATAGTGCCACTTATAGATTTTACTCTGTCTAACGCCAGACGATTTTACTTGTCAACGGGGAACCCCACTGGGCTGAAAGGGTTAACAACAGCTAGATTCACTCAAAAACTATGTCCCCATTAACCCTTTAACTCCCAATAGTGCCACTTATAGATTTTACTCTGTCTAACGCCAGACCCTTTTACTCGTCAACGGGGAACCCCACGGGGCTGAAAGGGTTAAGTGCCCAGTAGTAAAGCACTAGTGCTCAACCATTTGAATTTACAGTATAAATTTATAAAACAATTGTTCCTCTTATTGTTAATTATTTTGCTATTGCAACTTTGTAATAATTAATTCTAGTTAACCCCTTTCTAATGCCTGTGGTTTATTTATTCTCTTTATAGCAAAGCTTCGGCTGCCAGAAGATGAAGCAGAAGAGGTTGCTAGAGACATGGAAGGCATCATAACCTTTTATTGCAAATCTCGTAATGAAAAATACCATTCTACCAGTGGTTTGACAGAGGTTCTTGCACCTTTCATGACCTTGGAGCTACCCATGAATGATGTCTACAATTGCTTTTATGCCTTGCTTTATAAATATATACCTAGGTGAGTAACAGTGAACAACATAATCCGGTCAGAATATTCGAGGTAGAAACAAGTGGAATCAGCTGAGGCTGATTTTACAGACACCTTGATTGTTCTGTTTGACCACTTCACTCAAGTGGAAGGAGGGTGCCTGGCATATCCAGGGGCTTCCACTAAGTCCAAGAAAGGAAAGGAAAGGAACTTTATTTAAGTGTCTAGTCAATTTAGCGCTGGAGCACTAATTGGGGACACTGTAAAGTGAAATTAACAATCAACGCAAATCAAGTCAAGTGTTGTTTTTGAGGAGAGGGAAAACCGGAGTACCCAGAGAAAACCTCTCGGTGCAGAGTAGAGAACCAACAAACAATGATCCCCCATTGCACTGAGGCATCCAGCAGCACTGATGAAATCAGTAGAGTTAAGGAACACATGAAAAGTTCTGCTCAGGACTGCTGAAAAACAACCACTACCTGCATAATGTAGCCCTGATGTAGTGGCCATGTTCCACTTTAGCTTTCACTTGCAAGGTTGATTCATTGCCTAGAAGAACTTGTGAAGTATAGCCAAATCCAGATTTATGTTCAATAACAATGTTTTATTAGACATTGTACGTTGTAGAGAAATCAAGGGATAAAGTACTGTCACATGGAACCTTTCTAAATGTTATTTATTTTTCGAACAAGGAAAAATAGGGAAAATGGTAGTCAACAGTGGTAACTATTGCCTTTTAATGTATATTGTCATAACTAACAGATTCTTCAGAAATTTGATAATTGGATAGAAAGCAAACTAAGTCATTTTGTTGATTCTTTGTGAGAGGGGAAAATAGAATTGTTTAAGAAAAATCTCGTGGAGGACAGTGGAGAATCAACAAACTAAAACCAAATATTGCACTTCCAGTCTGCAAATTGTTCCTTGGCAACACTGGCGAGTACTCTCAACATAGCAACAACCCTATTCCCTATTTGTGTAATCACCGATGTCCAGAAATGAAAGAAATTAGATGAAGGCCCAATTTTGATATCTAACAAGGTGTCCTTTTTAGTCTAAGGTTTGCTACCTGTCTCCTACTATAAGGCAGGGGTTTCAATAGAAGCCGGTTACCAGCGGTATAACGCCGCCTGCTTTGCCTCACACCGCTGGCTTGTTTGCCTTGATTTTCACTAAAAATGCTATCATAAACTTGTCAAACTGCCGCCTTCAATGGGCTATCATGGACAGCTATTTCAGAAGTTATTGAAACCCCTGATAAGGAAAGTGTCTGTGTTAGTGAAGTTAGGATAAATGCAGCTGTTTATCTTTCTTTAGAGAACAGAGTTTAGGGGACACTTCATTGTGTCAATTGTCTATATTCCCAGACATGAGTGATTTTGAAGTTGGAGTGAAGGGCATTGGGACTCTTCATGACTGTTATTGAAATATGCCATTTTTACAGTTGTTGGCTCAGTGACCTGGCCTATGAATGGCTGCAAGGCTGTCGGTGACCTTGTATTGATACAGACCTCACTGCATCTTATCATGTTAACTGAAGTAGCAAAAAGGTTTGCTTCAAAACAGTGTTACCGGCAGCCTCACTTCCATTGTTAGGCCAGATAATGTAGCGACAACTGTAAAATGGTCTATTGGTGTGCTACTAATAATACGTGGATTTCTGGACATAATCTGTCTGTAGTGTCCTAAAAGAAGCCCTTCTTCTTTTCTTTCTTTTAAAGCCCAAATATTTCTGAGAAGTTTTAAGAATGATATTATTTTTATCATAAGTCGTAAAAGTGGTGACTTATCATAGTT
>JALIRR010000039.1:0-12500 GCA_023091755.1 Montipora sp. Colony 1 RG-2022
TCTATGATCGTCAATGAGTTAATTATTAAAGACTGTTACTAGTCTTTCTTTTAATGTAAACAACATTATTTTTTTGCCCCTACGAGCTTCCCCATTCACGTGTAAATCATATGGTGTTCAACAGAGTAAAATCCACATGTCACTCTTACAAGGAAAGGCATAAAGGAGACACAGTTTTAAAGCGAACACAGATGTGTTACAGCTGTAGCACTTTGACATACATGTAATGCAAACCATGATTATAATTACATGTACAGCAGAGCATCATGTCTTATAAAGGAGACACAGTTTTAAAGTGAACATAGCTGTGTTACAGCTGCAGCACTTTGACATACATGTAATGCAAACCATGTAATTACATGTACACCAGAGCATCATGTCTTATAAAGACTAAGTGATGCCTATCCAGTCGACCTTATTGCCTGAAGAAGACTAGCAGTATGCATACCAAATCTCATGATCTTCATGAGAAGTGAGCACATTGCAACACAAACAATGCACTTCACCACAAAGAACAACCACAACCTTTCAAGTATAAAAACTGTTCTTTTTGAGGTGGCTCCTAGATGTACTAGGAAACCAACCTGAAATGAGCAATGTAGTTTTTACTACTTACTGGTTGTCCAGGCCTCATAAGTGGCATTGGTTGTTTCAGTGACTGACCCTTCTGCATCTGTTGTGAATGCTCTGTTCCCAGAGACATAAGAGGGCGAGGTGCTCTCACACCTGACAAATCAACACCTTGAGCTTCATTAGGGGTGGGAACGTTTGGCCAAGGACCCAATGGGACTCTTGGACCTCCCTGAAGGAGCAGATGAAAGTCAGAACACACACATTGCATTACGTCAGGAAAAACACAACAAAATCAATTCTGAGTTGGATTTAAAATTTTATACCTTATAGAAACAGGAAAAGAAAGAAACAACACAAATATTTAAATGCATTAACAACATTGAGATATCCAACTTAAATGCTGCCACCATTTGGCTAGTTGCAATTCAACCCAGTTGTTGTTGTGATCACAGAATCTGTCTGGAAATACTCTTGACAGTAACGTCATCAGTTTTCTACAAGTTAAACAAAGATCTATGTGCAAAAGGAGCACAAAATTTTATTATAATCTACCATACACCTGTACATGTACATGTATTTTCAGTTCAATTAAACAGGAATTGCCAGGCTAAAGTTAGACATGCGTGCAAACTACACCTAATAAGTTTGTTGATAATCATACCCCGCCTCCCAGAATGCTTGCCCCTGTTCGTCCTGGAGTTCCATAGGCTACGCGAATATAAGAGTTAATGAGCAGTGCTCCATTATGTGCCTTCTGACCTCTTTCAGCTTCCTCAGCTGTCATATAATCAACAAATGCAAACCCTCGAGATATCCCATGTTGGTTAAGAGCAACCTAAAACAAAAGAAGTACCTGTGTAAAAATGTTAGATAATCCACATACAGCTGTTGATCTTTCAAGGACCTTAACATCGAGATCATAAAAAATCTGGGCCCGGTTGTTCAAAAGCCAATTACCTTAATCCTGGATTAGCATAAACTTTTGTTCCATGTTTTCAACTTTTTGGTGAAAGTTTCTTTTGCTTATTTTGTTTTTCAAGATTGACTTCTTCTAATGTGAAGTTTTGCCAAGTATCAGTGTTGAACAGCATTTAGCGGTAGAGAAATAAACCCCTTGGTTAATTTTTAATCTGGGATTACGGTTAATCGGCTTTTGAACAACTGGGTCCTAGTGCAGCTTTGTGGCGAGCAAAATGATTGTATGGATGAAGTTACTTTTTTGTACTTCAGTATTTAATCTTTGCCAAATTTTAAGAAGTGAATAGCACCTATGGTCTCCATCACAACTTACACTTTTCTTACCGATGTTCAGTTCTAATCACGTTTCGATCCCTTCCCCCCTCCCCTCCTAAACCCTGCCCTGCCCCCCAAATTTCTTTCACCTGCTTCCCTGACAATGTTGGGGTCTTGTTGCCATTTGAAGTCAACATTGAATGTTACCACTGGAGAGGGGTTTGCTTTCAAACTAAACGTGGCATACATGTAAATCATGGATAAGAAAAAATTGCCTTTTCTTCGGTAACAATTGCTGCAACAATGTTTCATGTGGATTACAGCTTCTTCAAATTTAAGACCAACTGCTATATAATAAATTGAACAGGGTTTTTGATAAGTCGAATCAAAGTGAATTGGTGCAGAAATCTATGGAATCTGTGTGAATGGATGGCAAACACTGATTAGGCAGGCACTTCGAGAGAGGTCTGATGGAATTTTCCCCCAGACCTCGTAGAATGTATTACACTTTGGAGCAAGATTCTTTCACTTTTTTTCAAGAGGCTTGGCTGATTCAATGTTTGGGTTTTGTAGCACAAGTTTCTCATGTTGGGCTAAGTGAAATAGCACTTAAGTTTTGCAAAATGAAGCTCTTATTTAAATGCCTCCAGTTGTAACCAAAAAAGTACAATGTCAGGTAAGGCAACTGAACATCACGATAAAGACTTGGTCCAAAATAATAATTTTTCCTTTAATAATTGTCTTACACTCCAATAATTAGTTTGGGTGATCAAATGGTGACGAGTGAAATTAGGGAATAATTTCAGACATGTTTTGTCCAAAATCAAATAATTTCCTGAGCCTTTATCAGAGAGGTATCCAGGTTTTCAAATTTGGGGGTCCTCTGGACCCCATCTTCAAAAATTTGGGGGTCCATCACAAAATTTTGGGGGTCCAGCTAAATGATATTTTAGAATAAAATAGATGTTAATGCTGGTAAGCAAATACTGGGCAGCGCCTGGGAGGAGAGCGTGACTTCCCATCACGTGACTACCTTATTTGGCTATTTCATTCATCGCGCCATGCGAGCCTTCTCAGTTTGACATTTCCAAAGCTCAACTAGTTCTGTTTTTTCCGTTAAGCAATTTAATCTTTGCTGGGGAATTTGCTGACCTCACAAACGCGGTTTTTTTTACGCCCCCTGCTACCTCAAACCTTTTATTTATTACTGGAACTCGGGAACAATTTATTGAACGGCTTCACACCGTTGATCCTTCCGCACCATCTTGTAGCTCGCGTACACCAAGCGTCCATCTGACCAGCAGAGAAACGTTCATGCTCCACCGTGAACCCCCTTTACTTCAAGTAACTCTGCTGAGGAAGTTTCATCCTATATAGACCCACCAGCAATTGTCACCATCCCTTACGATGCGCTGCTTGAAACAGCGGTCAAAACGGTCAAATTTTATTCCAAGATGGCATCCAAGCAAGAAGAGCTTCACACACAGACACGTCCCCAACCACGTTAGCCACTCTTATTTCCATCATCGTGGACGAAAATCGAGGAATCTACTGCCAAATCAGTTCCTGCTCCAACCTCAATAGCCTCCGCCTCAATCTGTGCAACCTCGACAAACTCCCGCCATTTGCTACTCACCGACGACTTCGACTTCATCGCCGGCCTTCTCAACCATCCCAGTGCCAGCAACAACATTCGTTCCCCATTTTTCAAGGACAGTCGCCGTTATCAGCACATGTTCCAACCAAAGTTAAACGCGCAACATTAAAGGGTGAGTATGTTGAGTTTGTCGCGGTGCTGCCAGAAAACTCGCGCCTTTCAGATAACGACCTTCCCGGGCTTTCCATTTCCTTTATCGGTAAACCACAAAGCGTTCCCCCCTCCTCTCGGAAAAAGTAAGCCCAGCTCGATCCTTGTCGGCATTTTCTGTATGGTTTTCTCAGGGGTGGATCCAGGATTTTTCATGAGTGATTTGCACCAACTAAACTAGGGGGGTTTGGGGGCATGCTCCCCCAAGAAAATTTGAAATTTGGTGCTCTCCAAATGCCATTTTCCCGCACCATCATAACATTGGCCTTGACAGTCATCCATAGATAGTCCTAAATCAGCTACAGCACCAATTATTAAATCTTTGAAAGCTGCTCCTGTCGTTCCATCCTCACAAAGGTAGAATCCCACAAATCCTTCTCTGACTGTTTTGTTTGAATCAAGAAATCTGATCACCACTGAAAGATTTTCTTTGTTTGATACGTCAGCTGCTTCGTCAGACATAATAGAAAAATATTTGCTCTCCCTGATTTCCTGCGACAAATTATTCACTATGATAGCACCCACAGTTGTAATCATCTCGTTTTTGACGGGTTTTAGAAATATATGTCGCATTTCTGGGTGCAGTTTTCAAGTGATGTTGCAGTGTTTGGTCGCCGCTGTCAATTCGAAATTCTAATAGTGCCTGAAAGTTTCCAGAAAGACTGGCATTTTGTGGATCATCATCTCGTGGACCTTTGAGGGCTATGTTGTTTCTTTTGCAAAAAATTATTGTCTTGAACAGGGATTTCAGAATTTCGCGATTTCTTTTGATTTGTTGTTGAAGTAAGCTGTTTATCTGTCGATCAATTGGGAGCGATTCTCTTGTCATATTTCTCAAAAAAATTAAAACAAGGATAGTTGATTTCGTGAACTGCAATAAAGGGCAAAAAACTAAGGTTTGGAAGAAATTTGAGTGATTTCTGCAAGTCACTTGAACTACTCTGGATCCACCCCTGGTTCTGTACTTCTCACTTCTTTTCCCCAAAGGGCGGTAGAGATGTTCCCCTATCAAGCGACCATTCGATTACCCAAAGTAAGTTGCGGGCTTGGCATGGCCTTCCTACGATGTTGACTTTCGTAGGAAAACAGCCACAAACCTCCCCCTCCAAAACAGACATCTAACCCAGGGTCCAAATTAACTTGTGCATTTTGACCTGTTTTATGGATACCAGAAAGCAACGACCGCATGGTCTTGTGTATGTGTCAAGCATTATCTTTTCACTTTCAAAAGCGCACATTTTGGAGAGAAAAATGTATCCGACCTCAAATGTACATATAATAATGAAATCTATCTGCCCCCTAGTTTGTCGAAAATTTCAGCTACAGAAACACTAGTCACACCCTGTCGAACACAAGCCACCATAGCGGTACATTCCTCACACCAGTCCTTGAATCTCTTTACTGAGTTGTTTTTCCCCCTGCAATACATATTTTATGAGAAACAACGGCTTGTGACGTTATGGAGGCTGTTAACGGAAAAACTCCTTCATTTCTATTTCAAAACAGTCTTAGGATAAAAAGTAAGACATCTCTTGGCAAACAGATCTGACCTTAATAATGGCGACCAGTTGTGAAATTCTGGGCGCCAGTACTCAATTTTTTAGTTGCATTAGCAACCAGGAAGGCGCAATTTCAGACCCCGTAACCTGCCTCCAGAATAATCCCATTCACCCCTGAGGGAGCTCCAGGGAATGGCCCGGAAAGACCACTACTACCTTTACACAGCCCTTCCCGTTGGCCTACGGAGTGCCCCTTCATTTTTAATCAGCTTTCCGTATCCCCCCCCCCCCTCCCTGTTCGACTTGCTCACAAGTTCACCCTGATCCCTTTTGTTACTCATCTGTGCAATACAGGCTCCTACAGCACGATTATGTTTATCTGGCAGCACTTGGCAACCTTCACATTGAGTCTGGCTGTCTCCTGGACATTCTGGCTATACAAGTCCTTCACAAAGTTTGAGGAGGATCAAGCTCTCCCATGGGAATGCAAGAAGGCTTGCCACCTGATCAGCTCATCAGTTCTCCATAGCATCTAAGTATACTAAGTTACAACCTTTTAAGTCTACCAAATGTTGACTCCTTTAAGTTATGGACTGCATTTACCCTTTCCTTTTTTGGCTTCTTAAGAAGCAGCGAATTTACTTGCAATGGCAATTTCGACCCTCGGTCCCACCTTGCTAGAACAGACATTTCTTTCCATCCCAACATCCTTCACCCTACTTCATTTGACACTGCAATTTAAAAGTCCAAAACTGACCCTTTCTGGGAGACAGCCAGGCTCCCTTTTGCAAGGTCAAACTCAGACCTTTATGCATCGTCTGCCCTGCAAGATTATATGCTCAAAACTGCAACTCAAGACCCTGGCCAGCTACTCTTCAGCTTCTCCTGTGGACCATATCTCACCCAGACTTCACACACCAACAACTTATGGTTTCTCTTAAACCTCTGTGACAATGACAGCTCCTCCTCTGCCTCTCACAGCTTTAGTATTGGCGCTGCTACAACCGGCAGAACCACTGGCATTTTCAACTGGCTCTTCAAATTCTGGGTCGCTGGAATCCTAACACATACCAAGCTTACATCAGGACTCCAAAGAAAACAATATGTCAGGTTCCTCAGTCATTGGCCTCTTGCTCCTCCTGCTAACAACCCCCTGGAATCCTTGAGAGCACTTGAGTATCTCATTGAAACTTGGATTTTTCTAACAATCAGTAATGATCTATGACATTTCCTTGGATAACTTTATTCATATTTTCCTGTATCGTCCTGAACCTATAGTGTTTTCACCTATGGGTACAGCAATCATGTTGGCATCCCCCTGGAAGCCTGCTGTGTGCATTTGCTTTGATCAGTAGCACAATAGACACGTACAATTGTGTAACATATATCAAAAATGCAAAATTTCTACAAATTTCTCCAAAGTCATGATAACACTTTAATTTGCACAGTAAAACACACTAAGAGCCGAAATAATTATGTTTTGCTTGGTTTTAGCTTTGTAGACAACATTTTAAGTTATACCCATGATGCTTTGCGGCCTCTTAATTTTGTAAAATATCTAGTAATCTGTCCAAATTCATATTAACACTTCGTAATTATCACAGCAAAATCGCCATTAATAGGAAACAATCATATAATCCAAAGTTTTTTGCCAAGTCAGCAATCTTAGTTTTTACCCATAATACATTGCGCATCCTAAAACTAGTACATTTTACACACTTTAGGGTAACATATCAGCTTTTTTCTGTTTTTTTCGTAGTGGGCTTTGTTGATAGCCTTTTTTTTTTCCTTTTGTTCTTTTCTCCATCTTCTCATTGATTCTGCTTTATTCTCATGCTCCATTGTGTCCATTGAAAACCATCTGGCGTAACGAACGTGACCCAACCCGAAGGGACATTTGCGTTTAAAACACGTGCTTTTCTTGAGGTTTTCACGGCTATTTTTGGAGTTGTTACGTAACAAACAGCTTCTGGGACCTTCTTGGGAGGTTACCAAGGGCACATGTTGATGTTTCATGGAAGGAATTGCCCGAAATCATGGCGAAATGGTCATGTTGTTTCGCTGTCTTTCTCGCGAGAAAATCCTACATGTAATAGGAGACTCATGGAGAAGCGTTTCACAAGGCTTAAGATTTAGAAAAACTCTTCTTGCGAGCTACCTACTTTATATTTTAACGTGGAAATGCTCATGAACGTTCGTTTTGAGATGAGATTCAAATGTGGCGGCAATCCGAAGGTTTTGGATCCATTGCGGGCATTTGGGAAGAGTTTGACTTTCGTTGATGCTTTTAATGGCATATCAAACCATGGAGCGTTTCACAAGGCTTGAGATTCAGACTTTTTCTTATTGCGTTGGAGCGAATGGTCCTAGATTGTTCATATTTTCAGGAAAGAGTCCCCAGAAAGTGAGAACGCCGTCTGCGGTGGTATTTTTATTTTTCACCTCGTTTTTGTAACTTGTCTGGGAACCTTAATTTTAACTGCAGAAGTTCAGAGCAGTATCGTGACGCCCTAACTACGAGGTACTTTTTTGGAATTTTAACCATACAGATTCTAGTTTTAGAAAAGTTGAGTTATTAGGTTGAAAGTATGTTTGGTCCTTGTAATTTTAAGATTTTTCCAAACGATAATGGGCGTTTTGGTCTAGATATATTTTTTATCGAACAACATTTCATCTGGGTAAATGTTACGCGTGACGGCCATATTTTTAATCAATTTTGTCAAACAAAAATTTCGCCAAAAATAAGAGTGCAGTGAATATTCACGAAACTTTGCATATTTATTGACAAACATGTTACCCTTATTTGTGTGAAATCTTACAAATGTACGGCTTATAATAAAGAAGATATTTGGGAAGGAGTTTGTGTCACTCTGATTGTACACATGTAATGTGCTACTGATCTTTCCCCCTCACCCTCATTTCTCCTCGATACGATTGCCTTTCATCCCCTTTTCAGCCACATGCCAGCCATCACATGGGTGAAAGCACTATCCTAAGCTTAATGCCATGTTTCTCCTTTAAAACAAAAAAGAAAAAAGGCCCATTCGGCACTTGAGGGCTTTCTGTGACATTCTCTTTCCTTGGGCTTTCTGCCCTCTCAAGTTCATGTAGCACTATTGCAAATGACTATTTTGACGGAAATGTTTTGCACGAGGGTCCTATCCCCTCCAGCCAAATGTGTTGTGCGAGGGTCCTATCCCCTCCAGCTAAATGTTTTGTGTGAGGGTCCTATCCCCTCCAGTCTAATGTTTAGTGCGAGGGTCCTATCCCCTCCAGTCTAATGTTTTGTGCGAGGGTCCAATCCCCTCCAGTCAAATGTTTAGAGCGAGGGTCCTATCCCCTCCAGTCAAATTTTTTGTGCGAGGGTCCTATCCCCTCCATTCGAATGTCTAGTGCGAGGGTCCTATCCCCTCCAGTTAATTGTTTTGTGTGAGGGTCCTATCCCCTCCAGTCTCTATGCGATGCCCATTGGCTTTGGTTTTTTATGCTCATGTCGTACTTTCGACCCCTATCTCCACTCGTCGGTTCACTACTTTCACCTTTGGGGCAGGCAATGTTCGCTTTTCGCTATTGCAACTCCGTGGAGATGGGGTCATTTTTTGTCCCTGTCAAATTGGGAGCAAAACCACTAAATGGGCTTCGCACAGGGCACTCCTCGTTTATCTCGGCGTTTTGGGCGGGGAATTGCTGCCTGCGGCACCCCTTCAGTCCTGTGCTGAAGCCCCGTTAGGGAGGGGGCATATTGTTACTCTGCTGGACTGGGTTAACTTGGCCCCAGGACATTATGCCAGCAACTATGCCCGCCTTTCAATACAGGCATGAGGCACCCCCTCGGCTAGTTGCCGAGGCCCCTCATCCGGTGGTCCATACCGGCGGTGGGTATTATCCGCGCCTTGCCAGTACATTCCCTGCCCCTCGTTTACCCCCAAGTTGTGTGTATTGTCTTTTATTGCGCACCAAAGCATTAAATGATATTTTAGAATAAAATAGATGTTAATGCTGGTAAGCAAATACTGGGCAGCGCCTGGGAGGAGAGCGTGACTTCCCATCACGTGACTACCTTATTTGGCTATTTCATTCATCGCGCCATGCGAGCCTTCCCAGTTTGACATTTCCAAAGCTCAACTAGTTCTGTTTTTTCTGTTGAGCAATTTAATCCCTCCCTCCCACCCATTTTTGCTTTCTGGTTCTCTGGTATTTTATTTTATTTTTTCCTTATGAGCTTCTGTAACCTATTTAATAGTTCTCCTTAATAAAATATGGGCGGGGAATTGCTGCCTGCGGCACCCCTTCAGCCCTGTGCTGAAGCCCTGTTAGGGAGGGGGCATATTGTTACGCAACATTTCAGTCAAAGTTGAGTTTCTTGCATGCTTTCCAACAGAATTTCAAGCCTTGGTTTGTTTATTTGTGAGCGAAAAGCTCCTCTTCGATAACATCAGAAAACATTTCGAGGAATCCGTACGCCATCATCCGTAGGCTGTATGAGCTGTTGGCCCCAGTCGATAAATGATCAAGATCTTCACAGCCTTAAAAAAGAACCGAACTGAATCTCAATTTCCGTAAAAGAGTATTATTTATTTTCGCAAAGCTTGCGGTTTAATTTAGGAACGAAAAGAGTAAACAAATACAAGCGATACACAGTTCATCGTCGGCCCAAGACTTCGCCATGGCGAATGTTAATAATCAAGCGATTGATTACATTCAAGCTTCATGTAAACACGTTATTTTTAACTGAAATAACACTAAATCCGAAAAAGTTGCATAATTTGCAAAACAGCCAAGTTATGAGCAACCAAGACGATCACAGTTGTGCGCACGGAATTAATCACAGGATCGCACGAAACCAAAATTTTACATACTTCGCCATTGAGTTCTCTGTCATTTCGCTCACAAATAAACAAACCAAGGCTTGAAATTCCGTTGGAAAGCATGAAAGAAACTCAACTTTGACTGAAATGTTAAATTATCATTGGCAGATCAAAAGCGTCGCCGCCGATTGTCAGCAGCTCAGATAATGTCACACAACATGTGGGAACTCAAACACCAAGAACTTAACTCCTCAAGCTGGACATATTGAAAATGTTGACAAAATGAAATCACCTGACTACAAAAACCTGAAAATAACAGCTTACCTTGAAACTTGAGGAAGTTGATCAGCTCTCCATAGTGAGAAATTGGAATATTTAATTTTGTTGTGAAATACGCTGTTCGCATGGCGGCAATGATTGCTTTTTCTGCTTTGCTAACAACTTTTTCTGTTGTGGTCCTCATCGTTTGGCGCAGAAGTTTTGCTTCGACTGCACTTTGATGATCTTGAGATTCGGAGTGCCGTTCAAGGGTCGATTGCCTGAAATTGTTCGTCCTTGATGAAGCCGTTGGATTCTTCATATTCGATTCTCGACAAACCGTGCAAAACATCTTGCCATCAGTATGTTCTAGCCACTGAAAGTCTTCCAAAACGATTTGGCTACTTTGGGATCGGATGAAGCTGCTTCAGCGACATCTTCGGTAGTTTTTCGCTTAACAGCTGGACGACCAAACAGAGTCGATTGTTTCATGATTGTAACTAAGCACGAGCGACTAAGCAAAGTGATAAGAAAATACAATGGCTTTTCGGCTTTAGTCAGAATGTTACAGCGAAATGGAGCGTGAAGAGCCAATCAGCTGATGAAAATTGTTTTCACGAAAGACAAATTTGCATATCGTGTGACGCTGTTTTTGTCCTGGCATTTGTAATTTGCATAAACATTCTATTTTTTTGCTGCATCGAATTGGACCCCTCGTTCAACATTCTCTGCTTCCAACAGAAAAACGAGTGCGTCCCAGGACGCAATGACGCACTCTGGATACATCTCTGCTTTATGTCAGGGAAATTATTTCATTTTGGACACAACATGAGTGAAATTTCATGAGTATACCATTTGATTAGCTATTAATGTAATGGGTGACAAATCACGTTCACAAGACGCCATTTTGGCACTATAAGAAAAGTTGCCATGGCAACATTGTAATTTCACATGTGAAATTGCAAATTAATGCTGAAATTTTTCTCACCAAAATTAATTAAGGAGTAATTTGTCACTCATGTTATTTACAAACAAAATTTACCTACCTGTGCAAATGTTACTGTTCCACTCTGACTAAACAAATCTCTTAACATGTCAGCATTTGTGAAGTCTCTTGGAAGCCTGTCCACAAACAAGGTCTTTGAATGCAAATCTTCGTAGGTCAACAAATTACCTTCAGCAAAATCTACTCTTAGTATCCTTCCACCAAGATATTTTGATCCTTTCCTGGTTAGCTGCTTTTTCGCCTGAGTCGCACATTCTCTATTAAGATAGTCCACAAATCCATAACCTTTGCTCTCTCCAGTGAAAAAGCTGCGCACTATAACTAATCTCTCTATTGGACCAAAAGGACTCATTAAATTCCTGAATTGCTCCTCTGTGAATTCAAATGGTAGATTGCCGACAAAAACAAGACTGTCCGGAGGGGCTAGACAAACTCCAACAACATATCCTCGGAATGTCTCGCCATTCAGAGTGTTGACAGCATTCAAAGCCTGGTCTGGAGTTGCAAGAAGAATATACACGTACGCTGCAACGAAAGTTAAATTTCAGTCATGTAATGTAGGTGACGAAGCATCACTTTGTACCAAAACCAAAAGTTATTACTATTATTATTATTATTATTATTATTATTATTATTATGATCATTATCATTATCATTATCATTATCATTATCATTATTATTATTATTAGTGTACTCAAACCAAGCCAAGCGTTTGCAACATTCAGGATTTGACACTGCACATGTATGTGTCTAATGGAGGGCAGCAAGTGCTCTTCACACTGCAATGCACTGCACTGCACTGCACTGCACTGCACCAGCACATGCTAATACATGTACATACCATTATGCAATGCATTAACTCATTGACCCCTGAGAGTGACACACAGTAGATTTTACTCTGTCAATGAGCTGTATCCTAGGGCATTTGAGGTGTGAATGGGTTAATCCCCCTTTCTTGCAATGTATACCACTACTGAATTATGCAAAGTGCACCTTGACAAAGTCTGGCTGCAAGTGCATAGCACCATCAATTGCAGCCATCCAGTTCTTGTCTTTAATATAGATTGGGGAGGAAAAGTTTAATTTCCTTTTTTCAATTTTTCGTGAAAGTTTATTTTGCTTATTTTTGTTTTTCAAGATTGACTTCCTCTGATGTAACATTTCACCAAATAACACCATTGAACAGCATTTGGGAGCAGAGAAATATACTCCTTGGTAAGTTTTTAATCTGGGATTAGCATTAATCGGCTTTTGAACGATATGGCTCCGGGCAACAAGCAAAGCCAAAAAATGCCCAACCAAGATTCACTTTTTAA
>JALIRR010000039.1:22500-42500 GCA_023091755.1 Montipora sp. Colony 1 RG-2022
ATTGTGATGGTTGAATGGGTATTATGTATGCATGTTCAACCGATCAGGTTGGATAAATAATTAAAAAACGCTCTTCCTTAATTCATTCTTATTTCGGGTCTGGCGTAATATGTTTTTTCTTCCATGAGTTCTTAAAGGAAAACGCATAATTAGTTGTTTTCAGGATTGGGTTCCTGTTGTTATAAATTATGCTTACAAAATTTGGTGGCTAGTTCTATATGTACGAATTTTTCGAAAACCTCGCTAAAAAAATTCTAATGGGAAAATAATGGCTTTCATCAGACCCACTGGTATATTCACGTCATGTTGAGAGCAACATGTGTTATTTACAATTCCATTCATAAACTATTTTGATGTCATGGTATGGTACCTTATTGCTTCATGTAATATTTTCATAAGTGGAGTTGATCAGTTACGTTCCATGTCCCAAGCAGTTCGCAAACAGAGATGACGGTACTGGCAATCTGTTTTATCGTGAGTGGTGTTTTAATAATTGCGCTCGTAAACTTTATTGTCTTGAGGGAATGTCTTCGAGACAAGGAACTAACTCATGGAAATAGTGGACAAAAGTATAAGCCAGCTGAAAGGGACGATTTGGGGTTTTTGTATTATTGAGGAAATCATTGGGTTTCGACGCGATTGGCTATCACTGCCATTTTTTCATTTCAATAGCTTAGATTTAGCTTTGCGTAGTTTTGAAGACTGATTGTAGACAGCGGAAATGCACCGGGCATACATATTGCGTTTTATGCGCAGAGACGAAGATTGTAACTGCGAGCATTTGGGCAGCCAGAAAGATCATAACAACGATTGGGAAACTCTTGGCGAAATCGGGTGGGCAGCCAAGACCAAAAACACTTGGATTTCCAGGGATCACTGCTGCCACACTCAAAGCAAGCATCGTTAGTTCAAGTGATTTGTAAAGATGACAGATGACACGGATTATAGAAAAAGTCAGAAGCGTGACTCTTCCTAATCTGACGCCATTTCTTCCTTGTTGAGTCGTCGACTGGGTAACCGAATCAGACGTTCGGAGAGGACTCAAGTTTGTTTTAAGCATGGAAAAACGCCAAATAGACATCACAATGGCAACCTAAAATAGTTGATGTAAAAGGATATTGCGATCGATGCTGCTTTCTAACTGGTATACGGAATCTGTGATCTTAAACAAATAATTAAATTGGACTGAATAATTTGCCTATCTGTATTGCGCTCTGCGTGTATTATTCGGTTCAGCATAATTTTCTCCGGCCACCTCCGTGACACGCGTGATTCGCGTTGGCGTCGGAGAAATCAAGAGTAAACTGTGTTGTTAGTTGTCCAGCCATGGCCAGCATACGCTATTGCATCTGATTGTGGATTTCATTGGATTTTATTGGATTCGCCAAAAATCAACCTTTTCGCACAATTTAAAATTACGTGAAGCGTGGAGCACACAACGATAATCTTCGGTGAAATACGTGTTCGAAAGAGTCAGGCTGTTCTAAGAATTACATCGCAAAAACGCTATAGATTTCTTTACTAAAACATCACCTGAAAGATTCGCAACCATGCGAAAAGTAGTCCCTTTTGTTTTCGGAAGGGATATTTTTACAATTTTTGGCACTTAAAAAGGTCACCTAGCAATTTCGGATGAGCCAATGGTCCGCAGGGAAGTTCTTAGAAGGTAACGTTCAGCTAGCAATTTCTGAAATGAAGATTTCATTCCCTAAAAATTTCGGAAGATATCCGAACAGATCACATTCTTCTAGGCGTTAAAAACATCTGTTTAGAAAGTCTTTATACATTTCAAGGAGCCTAGAAATGTCTCTAAAAGGCTATTGGCTTAATTTGCTGGTTGGGTCCTCTGAGTGCTCGTTTTTCTTCACATTTCGAAAGTACTTGCGTTGAATGACCAACTGGCGAAATTCTTCATAGCAATTGCAAGGGAAAGACTGTTTATTTAAACTCCTCCATTACTTGATCTGCTTGATGGGGTCAGTCATGGGCTCTTGGTTCGGTTCCGACCGATAAGCTTTCAGCGATGCGGCTTAATTAGTATGCGGCACGAGAGTCTTTGGCTTTCAGCTAATCGCCAGCTAAACGTTTTCTCCATAAAAAGCAAACAAATTTTTGGTTCACCGTGAATGTGGCTCTTTTAAAATGCAGTAGATTTTTATCATAGTCTTATAATGCAAATTTGCAGCTTTGTTATATTTTGATGCAAAGAATGGCATTTTAATTTTCAAAAATGAGATATTAAAACACGCTGACTTTGTCTCAAAATGGCGGGAATCGAGTTTCCGAAGACTTGAAATTTCAAAACATTTCGGGGGAAGATACCCCCGCAAACCCCCCTACAGTTGCCCCCTTTCATCGAACCTCCTCTGCTAAAGACCTGGATCCGCCCCAGAGATCCCAGTTGTTCGAAGGGTGGATAGCACTATCCACCGGAAAAATCACTATCCACGGGATAACTCGATTGGTTTTGCTTGTGTTTATCCGCTGAATATCCAGTGGATAACGCTATCAGGGTCCATCCACCCTTTGAAAAACCGAGACCTGATTGTCAAATTCATGTTCTGCATACTAATTAAGCCACATGAATGGCCCACTTTCGATATATTAAAATTCAGTCCTAAACAAAAGACATCATCTCGAGGCTCTGGGGAATAAACTCATACAAATCCTTATATTTATTCCCCAGAGCCTCGAGACGATGCCTTTTGTTTAGGACTGAATTTTAATATATCGAAAGTGGTCTATTCACACACTGCATTTTTAAGCTAACTAGACGCTCTAGAAGCGTTAACTCGGGGATGATTGGGGATTCGACATGGGATAAAGATACGATTTTTGATGCTACGTCGCAATAAGGTGTTTTCCACCTTTGTTGTGGGATGCAAAAAGAGGGCCAAGCCGCCAAGAGCTTATGACTAGTACAACTGGTACCTTGCTTTCAGCGATAATTTTCTCAGACCTGGTTATTTTTAGACTCATGCGTTGACTGCTGAAGAGTGGATTGCAAGTCATCAGCGTTACTTATTCCTTTCATATCCGTATTGTGGTATACTAAAGTACAAACGCATTGCAACACATTGTTGTCTTGCATTTTGTACAAATAGAAGAACATCCCCTCGACTATCTGGTACTTTTGTTTTAGTGGGATCGACATAGTGCATAACAGGACCAGGGTTTTTCTCTATAGCATTGCAAAGCTTGTACTTCGCACAATTGCCTTTACGAGCTAGACTATTATACTCACTACATGGGAAACCACACGAAGCAACGAGTTGTATTGAGTCACTGTCGAAGGCAACCGGCGAAGAGTTTCCTTGAAAATAAAAGCGGCTTAGATTGCGGCGTAGACCTTTTGAGCAAACTTAAAAAACGTCTCCGACAACACTCTGTTTACAGTGTTGAGGATAAAAACCAGCCTTTTGTATTAGCAAAGTAGAGTTAACGACATTATGTACAGCGGAAGATGTAAAAAAAGTAGAACAAACGACATACTCAAGGTGACTATTTCTCCTATTGTGAAAATTAACGCCCTGGTCACGCCCGTGTGGAGTGTGGGAGTATTCAGCGGACATACCTTTTCGTATGCTAATAACGGGTAAGCTTGACGTAAAATTACAGGACATTCACATGACCATACATGATGAGTAAAATGAAGAACCCATTTTTTCATCGCAGTAGGTCTTTAACAATTGACACTATAGGGCAGTTTATACGAGAGAAAATAAGCAACGGCTTACTCTGGCCGCGGCGTACATAATACGCGAAAGGAACAGTCTACCCTTATAAGTTGTTTTGAATTCGTAAAAATAAGAAACAGATTCCATATCAGTCAACCTCATTACACTCACTGAAACGGGCTGAAAACATATCAGTAGAATGGAGGGTGTAAACTGCAAGTTGCAGGTTGCAGGTTGCAGGTCATTGTTTCAACATAGCTGAAACAACTAAGCACTATGCTTTACATGATGCTAAAACTTAAGGTTAGCATTTTTGTAAAGGTTTGGGTTGTTTCAGTAACCCAAAACCTGCAATTTGGCTAACCCTAAGCCTAAACACCAACTTAAAGCCTAGTTAGGCCTAGGGTTAGCCAAATTCAGGGTTTTGGGTTACGTTCTTCGTTTTCGGGGTTTAGGGTTAGGGTTAGGGTTACCATGCAACTTTGTTGAAATTTGAACGGAAGATCCGCGCGCAACGACAGGCTTTATGTCTGTTCTCTTACTGACAAAAAAAGGCAAGGCGCACGCGAGAAAACTATTTTTCAGTTTTCCGGTGCAGTTCAACTTCTAGTTGTCTTTCACGCAGAGCCTAGTCTTGTTTCTTCTATTGACCCATGTTCTGCATTTTGCTTTATGAAAGTAAATACTTTAAGAAGGAAAGTTTGGAAATATTTTAAAGGAGGAAAAAGGAAATGTTCCTTCTGCGCACCAGCACGGCCGCCCCCGTTGTAAAGCCTAGTTGATTAATAAAAATAAATTTGTGCGAAAAGAGGCTATCTCCTACGAACTGTTGGAAAAGAAGAGAGCTGTTTATCACATGTAAAAATTTAGTAGTACAACATTGCCTTGGAAACAATTGGTGACACTTACATGATAAAATTACTGTTAAAGGCATGTCCGCTGAATACCCCCAAACCCCGCCCGTCCGCCCGGGCGTTTATTTCTTTCCCTCTCCTATCAGCAGTGAAACAGCTTTTCGTGCTTTTTTCCCGCCCTTTCACACCAGGAACAGCTGCCTCTATTCTGAGAGCCGATTTACACTTTACGACAGGCCTACGACACAACTTACAATTGATGCAGCGTTTTAAAACATTTTTCTGACGTACATGACAATCGTAAACGAATTGTAGCCCTGTCTTAAGCCCAAGAAGAAAACCGAAGAAGATCTGGGTCCCGATTCCCGAACGGGATCCACTCAATGCGAGAATTATCCCACACAAGGTGAAATTATTTCTCAGTTAACTCCCGGCCCTCTTAGCCATCATAGGCTGAGCATGAGATCCGGTTGGCTCTGGAGACCTCTGGACACACCACAGGGACACCACCCTCTGTTGTTGTTGTTTTTGATTTGTAAAAGGATAAATACATTACGGTGGTTGCGATTTGCTCGGCAATAAAGTTTGAAAGCTAATAAGACCTAATAATCCATTTGAAAGATTAAACAAAGTGTCAACTAAGTCCTGTGTTATGTTGTTTCGGTCGTTCCGAGCTGTTTGAGGCATCATTTTTATAACACAGGCCTCAGTTGACACTTTGTTTAATCTTTCATTGAATTATTTGCTTTTAAACTTTACTGCCGAGCAAACCGCAACCGCTGTAATGTATTTATCCTTCTACAGATCAATAACAACAACACCAACCGAGGGTGGTCCGACATTTTCTGACGTACATGGCAATCGTAAACGAATTGTCCACCTGTGGCCACACAGGATTTCATTGGCAACTTTCCTAACACTAGAAATCTAAAACGGAAGTGAAAATCCTGGAGGGGAAACTCGCCCACAATACTGGCGCGAAATTTAAAATTACAAATGCAGTACGATAGGGCACTTCGTTGAAGTTGTAGATTTTTTATGGTCTGTCGGTGCTGTAACCAAACGGTTTTAACTAGAAACCACCATGTCAATAATTTGTGGAACGAAAACAGCTTAGAGTTAACCAAAGTGCTGGAATTTTTATTTGTCTTTATTGGGAAGGAAAGTTTCAGTAGACAATAGTTTCCCTAAAAAACTCTGCTGGCCATGTTTAGATTAACTGAAGTTTGATTAACTGATCCCGCATCAAGGCATTCAAGGGCGATACAACTAAAATGATGGAGTCACTGACTTCCATCCACGAGTCAAAAACGAACGGCGAAAGCTGAAATATCAAGGATTTTCCATATCCAGTGGGCAAGACATCTACATACTTCAGCACTCGGCGAAGTCCCTTTTTAACTTGTCTGTTTCTGCTTAGGTGGCCTCATACACCAAAGCCTTTTTTGAGACATCACCGGCAAGCCAGCCACTTATGCCGGAGAGAAACGGACAGCCACAACACCGGGGACTTCGTCCCCTACTCTTCTCGAATAGTGTGTGGGTTCTTTAACGTCCTACATGGAACTTATGAACATAGAAGATATTTGTGAGACGGGGCCTACGGTTTATAGTGCTTATCCGAGAAGAATTGAAAGTCTAACAATTGGCAAATGAAATTACAAAGGCAGACTTTCTCCTCAGTCATTTTAAGATCCTGAGTGTTGATCCGGCCGAGTTTCGAACCCGCGACCTTCCGCGTGACAGCACAATGCTCAACCAATTGAGTCTTTTAGACAACTAAAACATCCTTCTTTTTCTCGACAGTATTTCTCAGTGCATCTACATGTGGTTCATGATGAAGGATCGATTCTAAATTAAGGAGACGCACAACATTAGAGAGTATGTCAGTGGATATGTTCCCTTGTGCGTCTCAAGCATATAGTGGACATTTCATTACTTCATACATCACAAACGCCGAAGTCATAGAATCTCTGACGCTTCTGGTGCTCAGCCTCTGGCGGCTAACAGGGCTGGGTGGGCCTGGGGACGCAGTCTAAAATGAGTTGCTTTGGGGCTTTCTTAGTTCTTAGGCGCCCACCATCCAAGGGTATCCTGAGGTTTGGAAATATAACAAGTTCTCGAGAGTGGATTTTTTTTCCTTTTATTTACATATGTACAGTGGATGGCGCAGAGAAAGCTCTGCCGGCTCTTACTTTACAATTGTAAAGGTTATGAGCTTAGTTAAGTTGCAAAAATTACACTAGATTGGTTACATTTGTGGGAAATTGAAAAGTTGAGGGAAACAAAGTTACAATGTGCGGTTCATACTGCTAGGAAAGTAAAAGCTAGCTTAAATCTATTTACAAGTTAGTTGATATGATTTGTATATTAGGTTATATAAGTGGGAGAAAGATTCAGTTCTCCCACAGGAAGCGCAACGCTCGCTTACACGGAGTCGGCGCCTTTTTTTCCGGCGCTACTTAAACGATGCCACTTTTGACGGTCCATGCCATTCTCAGTAACCAAGCCGTTTTATTTGGTTAGCTTTCAATAAATTGTTAGGATTAGCTTCATTTAAATGCTTTGAAATTGCCAATCTGAGGCTGTCGTTTCGATAGTGTAGAGGTTAAGCGCATTTGATCTAAATCCATTGAACCGAATTCCACACCGATCGATCAACTTTTTCTAATTTTTTTCTAAGGTTTTTTCTCAGTTGTTTTTTTATTTAAGTGCCATACCCTGCTAGCTCCTGTGCTAATCTAGTCCTAGATTAAGTATTTTTTTCCCTCATTTGCAAACGACAAACTTAACAGTGAAAATGGTTCCAAGTCTCATCCAAATGGCATCGCTTGTTTACGAAAGGGAAAATTGCGGCGCCACCGTTTGAGAAAGGCACGGGTTTTGACGACTGCTGCTTCCCATATGGTACTCAGACCCCAATAGATCCCCGACCAAACACTCAGCCACGGTAGGGTGGTAGATAACTTAAAACTCCCAGGTGAATGTGCAAGGCAGTCGCCAGGGAGAGGGATTCACGAGTTTCTCGTAGAAGGTTTTAATTTTATAGTCTGGTAGAAGGGTTACATTGAGGCGGTCAATCGCTATAAGGATGTGTTGAAAGTACAAAGGGCGGTCACCCCCAATGTATTTCGGAACAAAGTTTGACCTAAGAAAAGACCATGGAAAGACCAGCTTTTAGTCTTGTGACTTAAGGCTACTTGATTGATTCGCATGTTTGGTCCCCAATACAGGGCACCCAACGCAACTTAAGGGCTCGGGCCTTTTCCTGCGAGTTGATAACGGCCAGACCCCCTTGATCCAGGGGGAGCTGGCACGTTGAACGGGCCATTATCTCTGTCTTGCTGTTCCACAAGTCATAAATCACTTTAAAAACTCTTGTGTGAACCCATTCAGGTATCGGATAAACTGTGGCTGTGTACCAGAGTCCCGATGCCCCTAGAATGTTAGTAACTAGCGCTTTACCACGAAGCATCAAAGTGCGTGATTTCCAAAGGTCAAGGCGATTTGCCAATTTCGCTAAGCGATTGACCCAGTTGGCATGATCCAAATTTTCGTTACCAGAATACAACCCGAGAATTGTAAGCTTGTCCGTTACCCATGTGATATTTACAGGGACGGCTGGCCGACCAGCCAATCTATCAATCCACAAGTGGAATTTTTCTTTTGGCGTTGAATATTTTTATAATCATAAATTACATGCCAAGTACACTGGTCTACGTCCCAGGACTTGTGGTAGCAGATAAAAAGAAAACAAGGAAAGTAGTCTCTGGACAGGATTTGAACACGGAGCTTCGGCCATAGGAACAGCTTCTATTCACTAGACCATGGTGGCATCTAGAATACGATCATTGTAATTCATCAATGATTAAGCCTAAGCGCTGATTTCAAGTGTGCTTGGACCTTTCTCGTTAGTTGTCTAAAATAATTTGTTAGCGAGTGTCATTGCACGTTGACAGCCCAATCTTAGACCTATGACAAATCAGACAAAAAAATTAGATTGTGTTAATTTGTCTAAGCAAACGGCGGTTCGGTGGTTTAGTGGTTTGGAGCGGCGACAGGTAAGCTAATAATCGTAGGTTTGAGTCCCGAGTCCAGATATCTGAGTTGTGTTTTGAAAGAAAAATGTTCAATTCCCAGAGTTCCCTTCCAACTGTCAGTGTCATGAAATAATGATAATCGTATATCAGTCTCGCAAATGAGGAAATAAACCTTGATCTTCACAAACTATTTCCCAACCCCTTCTCACTCATCAACAGGGTCGTCATAAATCCAAGTACCCACAATCCCACCCCCCTCCTCAGGGAAGCTGATGACAAGTGTATAATGCTTGGTGTCTTGCTGACTGACGGAACTAAACGTTGAGCTTTAGTACAAACAAAAAAGCAAAGATGCCACCCACAACTTGAGCCTCATTGGCCGCCAAAATAAAGAAAAAAATTCTACTTTTTTAGCAGCTGGCAGACATATTATTATCTTTTATTGTAAGCAATGTACCTAAAACAATCTATGCAGAAAGCTCATTCATTTTCTAAATAACTTATTTTGAATGACATTTCAAATTTAACTGAAAGCCCTCGCTAGAGTACCCTGGTTCCAGAGGTTTTCTTGAGTTGCGAGAGAGCTCTTTCGCGGCTCAAGACAAACCTCTGGCAACAGGGTATCGCTAGGGTTTTCATGTTCTATGGTAATAGGATGACATTAATCATTTAAGTCTACTACTAATAATAATTAGTAGTAGTTTATATTGTTTGAACATTAACATTTTCCTTCTTTCTCTGCTGCAGCAGCTTGTGTGTAGTCAGTCAATCAGACCTGAAAAAAGGACTATCAAAAATAAAGACAAGTTGATGAAGCAAAATGTAATTGTGGCAAATAAGTATAAATGAGAGTAAATGAATTTTGAAGGATTTGTGTAGTAAATGCTCAGCCAATCAAATCAAGTCATGTGAAATCATCTTTACTTATTCCCTTCAAGTGCTAGATTGTGATAATTATACCATGACTATACTTACTCAATTTGCAAATATGCCTGGCATGCATGATCCTCTTGATCATGAGAGATAGGGTTCTGCATTAATTTTGACAAAATACTCAGTAGCCAAAAGTGCCTATTATGAATTTAGAGATTCCAAGACGACATTGTTTCTGAGTAATACATGTCGCTCAAATAATTCTGCTTTACTCTCAGGATAATGTGCTCCTTCTCTGGCTTCCATGAATTGGTTGGTGGAAAAAATCCTTTACTTGTTGGGCATTTGCTTTACCAATCACTGTTGCTAAAGACTAAAAACAGGAACAAACACAAAAAGTCATCGTTGTTTAACTTGTTAGATCATACACTGATGCTGTACATGCAATTTTCCTGAGCAAGTCATAAGCACTTTGTCTGAATGTTCACAATGCGATACAACACAAGTACTCATTCATGTAAAGTAAAGTAAAGTAAAGGCACTTTATTTAGTGTCGGTAGTTCCTTCAGTTACGAAAATGGTATCAATGGAAGCTGACAGTGCGCCCTTTGCCCCCTCCCTCTGACAGTGGTTTGTTTAAAAGTATTTAAAGCTATAGCTACAGGGATCAAAGGAAAGTCGAAACAGACGTTGAAGTCACCGAGAATTGAACCTGGCTCCGAAAGCCGCGCACTAACCAACTGAGCCACGCCTGCTCCTGGAGAGTTTGGTCCCTTAACGTGTACTGGTTAGTTTTGTAAGAAAAGACATTTTAGAGAAGAGGGAACAAAAAGTTTATGAAAGTGACAGGAAATCTGAATCAGATACACAAGCATTGATCAATAAATCATTTTCGTTTTTTCATGAATTATGAGTTGAATAAGGGATACTTCTGTTCAAAAGGGCATGCAGAAGAACAATATTAATACTGGTAATAATGATATCCATACTCAAGATCATTATCACTATCATCATTGTCATTTCCCTAGATGGCACTTTCATTATCATCACATAAGTGCCAAAAGAATTGATATGATATGAATGGCTGCCTTGACTTAAAAAATTAATGTGAATTAAATAAACAATTCACCATTGTTGTAAAAGTCTTATCAATTGACAGCACAAGGAGCTCTTAACTGAACTGCCTTAATAAGCAAGTTAATCAGTTCACCTCGAGTGCAATTCAGTGCATACTTGTCATAAAAACAAAATAATTTTCACTACTTACTGCAACTGATGCTTTACTGATTTGTTCAATGCCTGTAAAAGGAAGGAACAGAAAGGCTTCACTTACCAGACAATGGATTATCTTTATGAGAATAAACTACTCACAATGTCACTTGATTTATCATTCTGTCTATCATACACTCTTAAAGTCCTTTTAACTTTCAAGTGCAAAATTGCTACACTGCATTTTGTTTCGAATCCACAAACCAAACTTCCAAACCCATGACAAAAGATGCCAAGTTCATCAAAACTATTATACTATCACTGGTACAGTGGGACATTTGTCAATGAGATGAGTTAGTGGGAGCCAATAAAGCAATCAATGGAGAGAAATAAGCTAAGAAGTAGATTATAATTTTTACATGATACATTCAAGAGAAAAAAAACATGATACAGTACATTATGTCTTATGTGGTGTGTGACCTCTCTTGAACATTTACTCTTAAAAGATTGACCAATTAGCACATTTGGTCTTGCAGTAATAATTTTAAATTAATCAATGGAAGATACAACTGTAGATTGCACTTAAGGTGAGATTCAGTAGAATTATAGGAGTAGTAATCTTATGACATTGCAATTTCATGGATACCAGTAATCAAGGAGTCTTTCCAATGAACTTGACAGTGTAAGTTCCAAAAAACTACCCTCAACATAGTTAAATCTGACGTTCAGAGATCAAATCTTGAATCCATACTAGTCATTAAGTATTTCCATTAAAACAGGAGATAGCTGAGAAAATTAGGGCAATATTGTGGTATTGAAGGTTTTCTTGAATCGTTGATACTTACTGCCATATTGGGTTAACAGAGCCAATGCCTTCTTTTGTCCTAGCCCTGGTACAGTTTGCAGAGTTGTCATTAAAGCTTGGTCTACTGGTGTTGGTTTCATCTTGATGCGGTAGGGATTGTTTTGGGGCTTGCTCTCTAAGAAAACCTAAACAACAATAAATAATAATATAATGATCTTTTAAGTCTTACGTCTGTATGTATGAAGCTTAGCAAAAAGTGCTTAGGGTTAGGGTTATTGGGAGGACTGCAGATCAAATCAAGTTATGGAATGCTTTATGACAATGAGTTAAATGTTTCCCTCAGGACTATACATTACGTGTACACTATTCTATCAGTTTTACTTATTTTATTGTGCACATCTGTAGCAATTAATTAGACGAACAATAAAGTTAATGCGTTCTGTATTTGGAATGTATGTCAAATTTCAACTATTAATCCAGAATCAACATGCAAACCATTGTAAATGAAAGAACTTGAAGTTAAGCATTAGTCAAACTTACAATGTAACCAAAAAACAAAAAAATCATTACCATTTGAGCCAAGATTTTCCCAGCTTCGTCAAAATTTGCAACTGGAAGAAGTACCAGGCCTCTCTCAATGACCACAAATTTCTGTAGGTTCAAAAAGTACTGGGAACTCAAAGAAGTCTTTTCTGCCAACACTACTTGTTTGAACGAAGCCTGAAAGTAAAGAAAATTGTGATTATTTATGCATTATTACTTTACAATATGCTATGAGACATTCCTATAGAAAACACTTAAATATAGACTGTATCCTTAGTGCACATATGGTTGCCAAGCAATGCAGGATAAAAATATTGAATTGAAAATGACTCCCAAATAATCACTGACTCAAGTTTATCTTTTAGCTGAGATGTATATTGAGCATCACACATAGTGACACTTCATCTGAAAAAATGGAGGATAAATGTGTCTTAAAACAATGGTGCAGACCCTGACAAGATCCAACACTCAAGAATCTTGAAAAATACTTCTTAATATGTAAATAATGAGAGAAAGAATAATGTTACATCTTTTAGTCACCTTGGCAAAATGGATAGTGAACTGTGGGCACCTTATCACAACACCTTTCTTTCCTGAGATTGATACTTACAGATTTTCAAGGGTTACATTTTTGCAAACTTTGGCTGTGTAGCACTTATATTTCAACAGACTTAACCATTAGAGGGTAATGTGAAGTGCTAGTTTTCTATACATATGAACCATGTGAGCATTAGCCCTACTAATAGAAATAGGCCCACTCAAGGAAAGAAAAACTCTGACCAGGGTGACCAGTTCCCACATACCCTGGTCAGAGTTTTTCTCTGTCCTTGTGTGGGCCCATTTCCATTAGTAGGCTGGGATAACGCTCACATGGTTCATATGAGTAGAAAACTAGCACTTCACATTACCCTCTAATGGTTAAGTTTACTTTTTGATTTTACTGTTTAAAAGGAGATTTTAATCATCAATGGGAGTGGGTTCAGGGATGAACAAGCCCAGTGTTGTAGTCTGACTCTTCTGTAGCACACCTTAAAATTATTTTAACGGGGACCTAGTTTTTCAGTGAGTTATTAATTAAATTCTCAGAGATATTAAAGAGAAATAGTATTGTGTTTACAGCAAACGGCAAACATCAGGCTGGAATTACCATTTGGCCAAAAACCAAAGACACTTTGCCAGTCTGCTACAAATATCAGGCAACTTCTTCTCAAGGGAGAAAAAGAGAGAGATTATTTTAGAATAAGAGAGCTTTCACGATTTACTGTGCGTAATGACAAACAGCAGCATTGTCATGTAAATGTGAAGTTAATCTTCCCATTAGCCACTTCAAGCTCAACTTCGAGCTCAACTTCATTCCAAGGGTCTTTCATCTCATGAAAGACTCTGGGATTATCTCAGGCTAAAATTGATATACAGCTTCTGATGATGATTATGAATAGGATAGTATTAGTTTGGAAAGCCACAGGATCCAGCAGTTTGAGTGCTGTTATAATTTGCATGAAGCTGGATGTTGAACTCAACTCTGTCCTGTGGCTGTGTGGAAAAGTGGAAGTGGGGAGAGGGGACGTGAGGACTCAGGGACTCGGGGATGTGGGGACTCGGTAACATGGGGACGTGGGAACTCAGGGACATGAGAACTCGGGGACTCGGGGACTTTTCATCATATTTCACAAAATCCTTGTCTTTTGATCGTAACTATGTTGTACCCCAGTTTTATGTTCCTCATTTGTACAATGTGAAACATAGGTATAGTAAATATATATAATATAGTTTATTACTTGTCTTCATAAACTACTATCAAGTTACACAGTGGAGTAATTTAGGTAAAAGAGAAAACAATTTTTTTTGCCTTAACACATTAGGGCCGTTTATACGAGAGAAAATAAGCCGCGGCTAACTCTGGCCGCGGCTTACGTAAGCCGCGAACACCCCGTATAAATGGTACAAAATCTACGTTCACGGCTTTCTCAAGCCGCGGCTTATCCTGGCCGGGGAGTTTATACTCGAATAAATAGTTCCTTTCGCGGCTTACGTAAGCCGCGGCCAGAGTTAGCCGCGGCTTATTTTCTCTCGTATAAACGGCCCTATTGACTCCTGGGGGTTCCCCATTGACAGGTAAAATCATCTGGAGTTAGACAGAGTAAATACTACCGGTAACTCTGGCCGGTTTAGGCCCATTTAGGAGTCAAAGGGTTACAGCAAGTCCTAATTTACTTCACATAAGCAACATGAACGAAACCTTGGTATGACCATTTCTCAGATCATTTTACAATTTCCCAAGTATATCGAGGCTTGAATTTCAATAACTGGACAACCCAAGCAAAGATTGAAAGTACTAACGTCCATTTTCTGCATCCCAACCTTATTATTTCATTCGTAGTTGTCTGTGTCACGAGACATTTCTTGACTACTGATGTCATAATGCTTGTTTTTGACATTTGGGAATGCCTAGTACCCTAAAAAATTCCATCAACTTTTTGCTTCAAACTGCTTAAAACAACCATTAACATATAATTATACCTATTAGAATGGCATCGTTCATTTTCATTGTGACTTCTATGGACACTTAAGTGACTTGACCTGTTTTTTTCTTTTAATTTTAATTTCCCGTTTCCATTAAGATGGGGATATAAGTGATAAAGCATCAATAGCAGTACAAGAAAAAGGAACAAAACATGTTGATATAAGATGACTTTTCCATCCTTGTTTCTGATAAAAGATTTTAATTAGCCATTAATAATATCGATTATTAACCCTAATATCGATATCGACACACTGAAGTCAAGAGTTACTTAGATTCTGGCCATGGTCATGTGATAACGAACATTTTCAACAATATCAACGGTAACAACCCGAACAACAAAATGTACTGTACCCTAGAGATTTTAATAAACTAAATTACAAATTTAAAGCAATTAAATATAAATATGATAACTAGAGCGAGTTTCAATTGAGTGTCGTAAAACCAAAACCAAAGTCATTACTTTGGCCAATCAAAAAGGACTGAGACAATCCGGCAAACCAATCAAAACTCGAAGTAATTACACGTAGCCGACACAAAGCGCGGGAAAATGTGCACGCGTGAGCCATGATTGGTTTTGGTTTCACTTCTGATTGGATGAAAAAATGGCGCGAGAACTTTGAACCAATCACTGAGTGAAGTAATCATAAACCAAAGAAAATTATCTAATTACTTTCAACACTCAATTAAAAACCGCTCTAAAGGGTACCAGCACCCTGAAATAACTAAAAAGTTAAAAATGACAGGAAATATGCAGTCACAATGCCACCAACAATGGCATTGGCACTGTATTCAGACAAGAAGTCATAAGGCTCAAGTATTGTGCAACAATAACAATAACAAAAGCTACAATGAGAAATTTCAGCTACAGTGTCAGAGCAATGGGCCATTAGGTCTTCTGCTTTGTTTCAGAGTTGAGCTCTGCGATGGGTGGTGAGGAGTACTTTTCCAGAATCCAATTTTTGTGTATTTAGCTGTTATTTGAAAAGCATACAGATGATCATTTGCAAAGTAACATAAGCAATTCAACTTCCTTTTTAACTTAGGATGTTCTCCCATTTCTGAAATTCTATACTTTGAAAATTTGTCGCCGCATCCCCAAGTCCTGACGTCCCCAAGCCCCCACGTCACCGAGTCCCCTGTCCACATGTCCTTAATAGTCCCCCTTTTTGACACAGCCCTGTCCTGCTATATGTCAATAAACAACCGGTCACCACCGCCACCAATTGGAGCTTTTAACTTTGGCATGTTTCAATTTCAATGTTGTGTAGAAAATAATTCAAGTTTAGTGCCTGTGACCTTGCTTGATAGCTTATTGCATATTGCATTTACACCATGACCAAAGAAGTTACTTTCAACCGTAATGATTTAAGTACAGTATGCAATCACGTCTAGCACTTTGGCTTGAAATTTACTTGTTGCTAATCTATGTAAGAGTTTGGTCTTATTACAGAGAAAACTCAACATAAATTTTGCACTTAACTTTAATCTTTTATAGGTGCAACAAACTTGAGCCCACATTGAGACTGCACAGACAGTTTTCTAAAAGCAATACCTTGGCTAGTTGGCAAAGTTTGGCTTTGTAAGTATCCACATCCACTAGATCTGCCTCTGTCAAATAAATGACTCCCACATCTGTTGATGGGTGGAAGTCAAGTATTCCCATATGATCGTCCATTTGAACAGTGACATGGCTCTCTGAGACACAACCACTTTTCGTTACACATTTAGAAGTGAAGGATCTAAACTACACAACTGTACAGTGTTATTCCTAAACATGTTACATCAAGCACAAAAGTACTAGTTCTGTTCAGATAAATGCAATGCATGATGTGACCGCCCACCCCCCCCCCTCTCCCCCTTTTGGATACCCCCCAGTTCACGGAAGGACCTAATGCCTAAGGGAAGCCTAAAACTCTAATGATTACAATAGTGATTATACCAAAATAATCATTAAAAAAAGTCAGTAAATCAACCACTGTTTGAGAACACACTATCAACATTTACATGACAGTCGAAATACACATGGCTTGCCTATGATGCCAACAAAAGATCACGAGCTGTAAGATCTGTCTCAAGGCAAACAAATCAAATGCATTTACAATATGGTCGAAGGCCCACCATTGCAAGAGTTCCAATTTGAACGTGCCTTGATGAGATGGACAGAGAAATCACGAAGGGTCGCTGGGTTTAATTTTGAGATATAAGCAAGTAAAGACGAAATATAGGGTGTTTTGAAAAGCTTTCATGTTGCCATGGTAAGCTATTGTGTCACAATAGTGTGTTGTAGTGACAACCCTTCTAATAAGGTCTCTTAAAAGTAGTGAAATTGGTTCCATCCACCTTATAAATTTCAACTTTTTCCAACAATTTCAATTACAATAAAAGCCAGTGTACACATGCTCTGGTTTCAGGCGAGAGTTCACCTTAGGGTGACTTGACCGTAAGATTTTGTAATTAATAATGAAACTTATCGCACACAAGGGAGGAAAGGGTGAAAGACAATAAAGACAACAAAAAGCCACCTTGATATTTCAGCCAAGCAGATGGTGAGTAGCTATAAGGCCCTGTCTATATGGTCTCCGGTACCTGAGACAACCCTCCCCCCAAGTTACCGGAGCGAGATATTTTTCCATTTATTTGTTTAAAAAATTCTATCAACCATTTACATGAGGTGGGCGAGACAACTCGACGAGGCAAGTTGTCTCGCCTCGGGAAGTAAGGTAACTCTGGCAGGCAAGACAATCTTTTTGCATGTAAACAGTTTGGCTCGACGTCAACGGGGATTACCCTATTTGACGCAATGGTGGAATGATGGAACGGAATGGCAAAACAGCGGAATTGTGGAATACAAAAAATATCCTAAAATACGGAATATATGGAATATTCTAAAATGCGGGATGAGAGGGAAGTCTTTTAAAAAAAGATATAAAAAATGTTACATTTTTTGCCTGTGAATAGTCTGGGTAGGATAACATAACTTTGGATGATAATTTTACATTTCCTCAGGACAAAAGACGTAAAAATGTTTTACAGAGAAGAGTTCACCCCTGGGTGATATGTTTCCCTGGTTCCCTTTTTCTTCCTCTTGGACTGTGTCGAAACATCGCAGACGCACTTTCCCACACTCAGAGAAGGAAAAATGGAGAAAGATGATGGTACATGTAAGTGTCTCAATTGTCTTACAACATAATGTACATGTCATTGTTTCTTTTGCAAGCTGACTTGCTAAGTCAGTGCCTTTTTGAAGGTCTTTGTTACAAAACCTAATTCGTTCATACACGATTTCCTAAGCAGACGTTGTTGTGATCGGTCACAGGCGGACCACTCTCTGTCTGCAGTGTTCGACACTTACTTTCTTACTACTTTGCCCTTTGGGCAACCAGTTTTGTTTTTTTGGTTGCCCACCTTCTAAAGACCTGTTGCTCATTAAAACTCAATGGAGGCTTGTAAAAACGTCAATTTTGTGTACAAGGTGTGTAAAATGGGTTTGACAGACCAACGCGACTATGGGGTTCTTGTAACCTTCACAGTGTTGCCTTGACGAGCATATCTTAAAGCGATTTTCCTTTTCTATAAGAGATCAAGGGAGATTCTTTGAATAATATTATATCTCTGAGATTAGGTTGGTTTTGAATTAAATGCCAATTGTCCAATAGTATGTTCTTTAAGCCTTTCAAAGCTGGTTGAACTTCTGTGACAAAGGTAGAATTTTCTTGTGCGCTTGTTCCATATCTAAGCAGTATCATAGCGTATTTGGCCGTACAATAACTGGGTTCCATTGTAACAAAGATTCTTTTTGCGCGGAGAAATTATTAAGTAGCGTCAACTTTGTGTCGGTCACGCAATTCTCACAGAGACGCTCGGTAAAGTTGTCTCGGGAAGGAGGGCTGTCTCGGGTAACCGAGACCATGTAAACAGGCCCTAAATTTTGAAAATTTTGACGCGAAGCTCGCGACGCGTACGACCAGTCTTATTACAAAAAGATAAGCTTATTGAAAACAGCCACCAACCTTGGAGAGCTTTCACAATCGGACTACCGTGTAATCTCTCGTTTACCAGAATATGACCTGGAAGAAGACAAGCTCCGTGAAGGCGCGGCTGAGTAGAGGAGAGCGAAGAATGTAGGCGAGAAGCCATTTCGGACCTTCTTACGAGAGACGACACGAGTGACTGCTGTCACGACTGTCAGTCACGACTATCATCACGACGAACGTCACGACTTCTTGTAAAATTGCCCAGCGGAAGGTTAAGAGCTTCGTTGGATACCTCATGTATAACGAATTATTCCACACATCTGAAAAAATCTAAGATATTTCAGTCAATCTTACGTGGAGTATACCCAATTCCTAGCTATCCTGACCGTCTTATTGTTGGAAGAACTCAGGGCTTTTTTCTTCTACGATGAATGTAGCTGAATTGCTAGCCTTTCAGGTATCTCATTCTTTTATTAAGCTTATAGGTTTCCGCTACTTAAAAAAATTACAGGGTACCACGATAATTTGAAAATTAATGTATGCTACAGCTGTGATGAAAAATCCTTTTTTTGGCATCGAGTCCCTTCGATTAGAATGCTATTTTTGCGGGGTATTCTCCTCCAAGTTACGCCGGTTTTCCCATCTCCTCAAAAACCAACATTTGACTTGATCATTGGCGTTAATTGTTGATTTCAGTTTACAGTGTCCCCAATAGGCCATTTTACAGTTGTTTGCTCTGCGACCTAGCCTATGAATGGCTGCGAGGCTGCCGGTGACCTTGCATTGATACAGCCCCGACTGCTTTTCTCATGCAAATTGTGTTGTTGTAATTCTAATTAGTCCGTATTAACATTACAAAAGCACGCAGGTTTGTATCAAAACAGGGTCACCGGCAGCCTCGCTTCCATTTGTAGGCCAGGTAACTTAGCTGGAACTGTAAAATGGTCTATTAGTGCTCCAGCGCTAGAAGGATTAGACACTTGAATAAAGTTTCTTTCTTTTCTTTTTCTTTATCAGTTTACGGGGAAATTAAAACGCAAATTGGTAATTCCAAGGGTAAATACAAGCCAAAACTTTACCGTCATTCGTTGTGTTGGCTGTTCAGTATTATAGGAGTCATTGCGATATAATGTTCGCGGGCTAGATTCTAGAATACACGTCCACTTAAATTTGAATATGAATAGTGTGTCTGCAAAGGATGCCACTACAAGAATACAATAGTGGCCAGGTATTCTTTTGCTAGATAATTATGCCCAGAAATGCAAGTACAGTCCAACCTCCCTTAGCGACCACCTCTCATAAGCGACCGCTTTTCCAAAGTACAAAAAGTTTTCAAGTTAAATATCTATAGATGGAACCTCTCGTAAGCAACCACCTCTCGTTAGCGAGGTCCCACTTTTAGAGATGATTTTTTAAATTTTCAATTGTTTTTGACCTCCGGTAGGCGACCACTTGACACACAATCTGCTGAATCTCTCACGGACGGAAATTGAAAAAGGTG
>JALIRR010000039.1:47500-72500 GCA_023091755.1 Montipora sp. Colony 1 RG-2022
ATGCCAGGCTAACTCAGTTTCAGTGTAATGTGGGTTGTGAAAAATGTTATTTAAATCAATTCAGGTACTTTCTCATGAAGACCTCAAGTTTGTTTTGAAAAACTACAGAATAGTCCTATGAAGTATCAGTCATCTTACATTGTTCTACGATGTATGTAAACCACCAGCAGTACATGTACCGGCATTTATAGATGTATATCCAGTCGTATATCCAACCAAATTGCATTAAAACAAGAGAAGCTTATTGGTTCAGAGTTTCTCCTTTGTCCAAAAAAAACTATTGGATGAGTTCATAGATAGTAAATTGGGCCTATTTAGTCCGCACTGATGCAACTACATGTAGGAGTGTGCGGATGGCCTGATCTAGTCAGCTTCTGGTGCATGCATGGTTGACCTGTTGGTAAAAATACAGTGCAGTTGTTGCACATTGAAAATCTTACAAGTCAAAACCTTCCGTAAGTGGACACTTGTCCTAGTAAGATGCTATAGAGAGACTTGAACATCCCGGTGATGTCCACAACAACATTATTTTTAACAGTGCTGATTACGTTTCTTGTTAGTTATTCTTCTGCATCCCCTTGTTTTTGGTTTCCTTTATTGTTGTCAGGTCAAAATGTATTCAAGGATTTTTGTTCTATTACAGATATCTCTATAGCCATTATTGACCTCTTACAAGAGATGACTGATGTTGACACTTTGAATGAGAGTGAAGAAGGAGCTACTGCTCTTATTGATGCGCTGGTTAGTTTTTCCATCTTGCTGGTGGCAGTTAGGCAAAAATTTAATGATTGAATAAGCTCTATTTAATTCAGGTATTTTCCCAAAGAGACTGATGGTTGTGTGCCCTTGGCCTTGAATAATGTCAGACATAAACTGATGTTTGTACTTTGGTAAAAAAAAGGAATTGAGTTTTCTTTGTAGCTTGAGAATGCAGGATCACCATGGTAACATGAACAGCCAGCCACAGTGTCCATGATCTTTGCTTCATGTCTTTTTTTTTTGTGTGTGTCTGTAATAATGATAATATTATTTAGTATTTCCATCCATGTGCACCTTCCTTTAGAGAAGTTTTAGTATAATGCTACATGTAACTGGCTTGTTGGTCCTAAAATTGGGCAACATTTCAGACATTTGCTGCATTTTGAACTTCCTGGGAGTATTTACATGTACACTGTACCAATACCAACCAGTTTGTAGTCTGGAGTATTCAAGTCAACCAACAAACAAATGGCTGCTAGTCTGAGTTTCCTGTTGATAGAATACAAATTTGATAGAAAATTGTGGAAGATACACAATATAAATACTCACATGCTCACGGGAAAGCTCTATGGCCTCCATGCCTGTCTCATCAAATTTCCAAGGTTGCTGGCTGCTCGCTTTCCTCTTTTGAATTGGTTGTTACATTTTCCTCATTCAGAAACAAAGCATTACCATATACTCTTTGTTGTTGTGAATTTTGTTTTTTTTTTGGTCAAATGAGCCCGTAAGGTTAATCACTCACTGAAAAACTATGTCCCCATTAACCCTTTGGTGTCCAAACCGGCCTAAACTGGCCAGACTTAGTATTTTACTCTGTCTAACGCCAGACGATTTTACGTGTCAATGGGGGGCCCCTGGGAGTCAGTGGGTTGTTGCAAATTAACTGCCATACAGCTGTAAAAAGCTTTTGAAGTGACATACCAAGTGTTAGCGCTTTGTCTGCTTGTATTTGCTCTTACAAAGGGCAAATTCACTCGGAACATCTTACGTCAGCTCACAAATGATAGTTATTTCTTATGTGTACCTTTGATAAGGCCAAATTTTCATGTTTTAATCCCCACCCCTTCAATTTTCTCTTTAGCTTGATGGCCAAGTTATTGCTCTATTGGTGCAGAATCTGGAAAGGCTTGATGAAAATGTCAAGGAAGATAGTGATGGTGTGCATAATACTCTAGGTATGTTGATATTCAGAATTAATATTGGTCATTTTATTGAAAGGCTGTAATGCATATAATCGTAACTATTACAACATTCCTGAATCTGATTGGTTTTCTGCATGCCTGTTTGTCACATAATTGGCGTGTGATCATGTGGGTCTCCAATTACTGGTACATACAATTTGAATAACTCCAAATGGGATACCTGTAATTGGACACCTACTACACCACTTGGGCCTCAATCACACTCACTTCCAAATATGGGGTCATTCTTGCTGTTTTCGTAGTGTTTGCGAAACAGATTGATTATAATAATATTTAACTTTTTCACTCAAAGGTAAAAGACTTTTTTTAACCTCAAATTTTGTCAGAGTTACGAATAGCACTTCATGTCATACAATTCAGGGGTAATCATGCTCATAATTTCAAATCGGCCTCGCGCTGTGTGCTCGGCCGATTTTGAAATTACTCGCCTGATTACTCCCTGAATTGTACTCCACTCAGTCCTTCTGTAGTACTATCACCAGCCATGTTAATAGGTGACCTATTTGCTCTCTTTACTGTGTCAATGTTGACCCAATTGGAACAGTGTGGGTTTGTAACTTTGCAATGAACTGTCATAGGTTGTACACACAAAAATTAATAAAGGTAGAAGGAAGAAAGCATACAGAAAAAAATTTTGTGTAGTGGTGAGAGCACCTGGCTTTCACCAATGTGTGTTGGGTGTCTTCACTACCAAAATGTGTAGAATTTTGTTTGCTAGAAGTTTGCCTCCATTTCCACCATTATTTTGATTCCATCTGAATTGTCTCATTAATAATAATTTATTTTTATTATTTGTACACATGTAGGATCATTTATTGGTTAATATTAAATTTTGTCCTTGGTTTGACTAAATATTGGAAAATCATACAGGAAAAGTCACATGTTGTGTTTAATCATACAATACAATACAATACATACTTAATTGACCGCTCCCCATAGGGGCTTTTCAGAGCCAATGAAACACAATCAACGAAACAACAGAACACAACAGCTACAACTGTTAAGAATCCCAACTGGCCGGAGGCAAACCAGTTGGCTATTTACAAGTGCAGCTAGGAAGTCGAACCAGGGACAACCAGGAACAAATTCAACGAGTGGTCAGAGCGGGTCTTGAACCCGGGATCTCCGGATCTCAAGGCAAGCGCCCTAACCACTGGGCCACACTGCCTGGGCCACACTGTTTTCTGTGAAGAAAACAGGCAAACTCTTGGAACTATTTTTCAGGGATCATAGAAAACATGACAGAGCTCAGAACTACTGTGTGTCAAGCTGCAGGAGAACAAGGCATGTTAGGATGGCTTCTTAGAAGACTTAAGGTACTATAATGTACTTTGTGTTTACGACTATGATTATTCTACACAGAAAAAAATGGTAGAGCATGTGAACTGATAATCAGAGGGACATTTTTTAGACTTGGATTCCTTCTAATTAATGTATCATACAGCTGCATAATGAGAAATAGGGCACTTTGCATACATCACAATTTGTCACAAACTTTGATGGGTCAATTAAATTTGCATCTATGAAGTTAGAACAGAGTTTATAGTAGAGGGAAACCTCTACTAACTCAGGACGAGGTTGGAACAGACATTATATCTTACTCATTGCTTAAGTGCTAATGGCTAATATTGCATGATTCCTTTGTAGCAAAAGCCTCCTTATGATGCCAACAAACTATACTGCAGTGAAATCCTTTCTATTCTTCTTCAGCAAACAGAAGGTAAAATGTACAACTTGTCATTGTGGGTCTTAAAATGGGCAATGCTATTTTATCCATGTATTTGCCTGTTTTTGCTTAAAACTATCCTTAAACAGCATACTTTTTTCATCCTTCTGTAACAGAAAATAGACAACTTTTGGGAGAGCTTAATGGGATTGACACGCTGCTCCAGTGTTTATCGGTAAGTTCCTGAAAATACGCCGAAATGACTGGACGAAATGGCCATGGTCTCATCTTTAAAAACAGCTAGTATTCATGACGGAATCTGTCAAACAGTAATTTTAATTTTCACACTGTGATTCAAGTAATGCAAAGAATCACTAAAACAGAGCTATTTCTTCACAGTATGTTTCAATGTTTTTTTTTTCAGTTGTACAAGAGATATGATCCGACGACTTCAGACGAAATAGAATTCATGGAGAATCTCTTTAACTGTTTGTGTTCATCACTGATGTGTAATCCCAACAAAGATCTTTTTTTAAAGGGAGAAGGTCTCCAGCTCATGATACTTATGTTGAGGTAAGTTGTCAAACCTCTAAAAACCTTCCATGAACTTAGCGTGGAGCTCAATACTGCTGCTCAGTGTCGGCTGCCTGTTGGTAATGTGTCGGTAATGTGTCGGTAGCCTTTTGGCCGACAGTTGGCCGACAGGTTACCGACAGCCGAATATGGGAGCCATTGTTCACTATTGCCGAGGTTCATATCTGTGTTTAAGATTTACAATGCACTTTTTCAAATTTAAACCTCATGCATATCGAGGAAGCTTTTTGAGGCTTGTAGTGTAATAAAATTCATGTTAAACTATAAATTAAACTTAAGCTAAAATGTCAAACTCCATTGTTTAAGGATTGTGTGCATTTTAAAGGCAAATGTGGAAGGTACAGATTACGTATGGCCGTACCCATCCCATGAATAAGCCCTGTTTACCACACGAGTGTTATTATATGACTGGGACAAGAAAACATCTTTGTATTTTCATTGTTGAAAAACGCTTCATGGACGCTGTTACGTGGTTGTAACATTGAAAGGAGATGGGGGGGGGGGGGGGGGGGAGGCAGCGTGGCATTAAGAGCACGGATTGAGGAAATTCCCACATGGGAGGAAAACGACTCTCTTCTTTGACTATCTCAGCTAATTTTTTCCCTGGTGTGGTTTTCACTGGGGACGGAAGCTTTTTTTTTAGAACTAAAGACACTAATAAACGGCAAGTTAATGCGTTTGTATTTAATGCTTTTGTTTATAACGAACGAAATAATATATGAAATGAATCGTGTATTGAACTGCGGTTATGAAATCAAGTGAAGCTATGATCATATGCGTTATGAACGCAATTTTAGCAACTGCGTAGAGAAGCCAGAAAAATTCAGGACTTCAACGGGGTTTGAACTCGTCACCTCGCGATGCTGGTGCGACGCTCTAACCAACTGAGCTATATACCGTATGAAGCCACTGATATTGAGTGGGAGAGACCAAGTACTACGTGTAATTGGTTGGACGCTAACGCTCTTTTTTTTTAGCATCCGACATGCAATTCGGTCAGAATACATTGAGAATTTGCAGCCACAATCCAGAACCACAAAGTAGTGCACTTTTTTCTCGGAAAGAGAAGTCAAATTTTAAAATTTTGAAATTCTTTTGGTTTTCAGAGAAAAGAAACTCTCTCGGAGAAGTTCGTTAAAGGTGCTCGATTATGCAATGCAGGGAGCCGAAGGAGGTGAAAACTGTAGCAAATTCATTGAATTTCTCGGACTCCGAAGTCTGTTTCCATTGTTTATGAAGGTAAGATTTCATTTTGGTGGAGAAATTTCATCATTTCTGTTGTGAAACATTAATCATATCAAGTGAAGCTATGATCCTCGCAGTTATTAACGCAATTTTAGCAATTGCATAGAGAAGCCTGAAAAATCCAGGACTTCAACGGGGTTTGGACCCGTGACTTCGCGATGCCGGTGCGACGCTCTAACCAACTGAGCTAAGAAGCCACTGATGTTGTTGGGAGCTGGTAATTTGGGGGTTCAAATGTTCCCGTGATGAATGAATCAACAAGCGAAATGATCTATGAAATGAATCATATATTGAACTGCGGACTGGCATCGCGAGGTCACGGGTTCGAACCCCGTTGAATTCCTGGGCCTGGTTTTTGAAAGTCTGTTTAATGCTGATCCCAGATTAAAATTTTACCAAGGAGTTTGTTTGTCTACTCACAAATGGTGTTGAAGGCTGATATTCGGCAAAATTTTACATTAGAGGAAGTCCAATCTTCATAAGCAAAAAAAAAAATAACCGAAACGTTTACCCAAAAGTTGAAAAAATGAAATCAAAGTTTACGCTAATCCTGGATTAAGTTAATCGGCTTTCAAACAACCGGGCCCTGAATTTTTATGGCTTCTCTACGGAATTCCTAAAATTGCGTTCATAACTGTGGGGATGGTAGCTTCACTTGATTTCATATCCGCAATTTATTTCATATATGACTTCGTTCATTAATCATATCGTAACTTTGTCGTCTTCTTGGCTAAGGACGATAAACCGAAGTACCTATCTTGCAATACATGTTTGCATGGACACGTTACAGGGCCCACAAAATGATTGTGGAGAGGGTGGAACACATTTGTTGTCCCTGTGTCCAAACCGGTCTTTTTTTCTTCGAGTTATCGGCTTGGCCTTATGTCTAGAAGACTTAAGGTGTAGCCACTGATGTTGAAGTCCTGAAATTTTCAGGCTTCTCTACAGTAAAAATGCGTTCATAACTGCGAGGATCATAGCTTCACTTGATTTCATATCCGCAGTTCAATATGTGATTCATTTCATATATCATTTCGTTCGTTGAAGTTACAATTGACAGTTGACAGAACTGTATGAATACAAACAGAGCGGACAATGTGATAAAGAGAAAAAGACTGGCGTAATGTTCCAGCCAGCTTTGCTAATGACAACTTACAAGTACCCAAGACTTAATTACAAATGACCATCGTCGTACAGCATTTCTATTTCTTGAAAAAAGTCGTTTGGTTAGAAACAATTATAGAGGAGCCGTCCTTTGTCTTCGTTTTCTAGCTCTTCTTCCCACAAAATTGTTTTATTTTTGTATTGAAAATGATTTTATATGCTAACCCAGTGAATTAATTTAGTTCCAAACACTATGACGGGACAATTATCGCCTGAACCTAGTTTAAGGGCCAAGCTCCTGGTAGAGCATCTACTCTGCGCAGCACAGGTCCGTTAAAGAAAATTTTATTTCTGAAAAACCAAAATAGAAGGCGGGAGACGAGCCTGTGGTTGCAAGAGCCGAGAAATTCATTTCCAATCATCAAATTGGTCCAGAGTTTGTCCTAGTTCGTTGATTGGGTCTTCACATGGAATAACAACTGTGATTGGCTCAGGAGAAGCGTGGTTTCGTAGCCGTCACATCAGCACGGAAATGAGGTTCAGTATTCGCGTGACCAGAGGTTATTTTTTACCATTTTCCTCCTCCTCCAAACGGAAAAAAAAAAGACCTCTGGCACCCAGGGTAGCGGTTTGGTGAATTTTAGCCGCTTCTTTCCACCGGGGTTGACTTTCCAAGTGATCGTTTGCATTTAATGGCGGCGCAAAGACCGAGACCGAAGTCAATAGAGCAAGCGAAGCGGGATCAAGGAGGTGAAGAGAAGGCAAGTTAAACCGCTTGCAATCAACCCCACAAGAATTTTCGAAACTCCCATTTCCAATCATGTGTGCCGTGAGCCCCAATTCTTCAGCTTCTTTAATCTGGTCATCGATGTTCGATGATATTTCTCAAAAGTGTGATTACTAATGCAGAATACATTTCGCCGGTAAAGTAAAAGTAAAGTAAAGTAACCATATTTAACGTCGATAACTCGTAACAGTAATTCAACTGACAAACCTGAGGTCGACGGTGCGCTCATTCTACACCCCCCTCTCCATCAGTGCTCCGTTTTACGGGTATTTAAAGCTACTTAGCTACACGGAAAGGAAAGAAGTCGAAACAAGGATGCGAGATCCGGGAATCGAACTCAGGACCTCTTGCAACAAGGTCGCGCACTAACCAACTGTGCCATCCTTGCTCCTCCACTGTGCCCTCGTTATCGAAAAAGCTGAAATATGAAGCTTTTGGCAAATCCCGTGGGAAGGACCGCCAAAATATCACCTCCGTTTATTAGCTGCTTTACTGCGTCTTTTTGTTCTCGTTTACGAATAGCAGACAGTCCAGGCATCCCAAGCTTCCGCAAAAAATTTTCCAGTTTTTTGGAAAACAGATCGTCGGCTCTTTTCGCTATGTTTTGATTTAAACTTGATAAGTAGATTTTCACTGACAGGCTTATTCTTTGGTACACTTTATCAGCCAATCAGGAACGATATTTTCCCCGTCCGCTGGCGGGAGTTTCGAAAATCTTGTGGGGTTGATTGCAGGCGGTTTCTTGCTTTTTCTCCTCGCCCCCTCCCTCTTTGCTTCCTCTTTTGACTTCGGTCCACGTTTTCACGTGGCTATTGCATTCAACCGATTGCCTGAAAGTCAATCACGGTAGAAGGAAGCGTGTAAAATCCACCAAACCTCCTGCTTCGCAGGCTAGAGAGCTTCCGAACTAGTAATCGGAAGGTCATAGGTTCGACTCTTGTTCGGGAGCACTCGGATTTTTCCGATCATCCCCTACAGCGCAGTGATAGAGCATCCGAACTAGTAATCGCAAGGTTCGACTCTTGCAAAGGAGAACTCGGATCTTTCGGCAGTTTCGGGTATCCTCAAGTCACCATCAAAAAGTAAATTTCTTCATCTTTTACTTTGTTTTACGAAGATGCAGCTATGTTTTCCTGAATGCAAGCGTTTTATTAACGCAGTCTCGCGTCACTTTTCAGCCTCTTAAGAGCAACAAAAAGGTGGGATCTTCTGAAGACGAAGTGGAAGGTAAGTATTCCACTTTTTCACTGCATTTTCCCTGCAGAGGTTCGAAGTTAACAGTGTTGTGAATAATGCAGCCGGTGACCTTCAGCTCTAGGTGGCCAAAATGAGGATCGTGAAACTATCATTTAATTCAAAGAAAAAAATGACACTGGCAGTGATACGTACAAAGAACAGCTGAAAGAAAGTAAGAAATTTCGGCCATTTCCAACTTACCGCTGTTGGAAGTTCTGTACTGGCGATTTCCCCAACACAACACCCATCGCTTTGGTTGCTCCACTGCATGTTATAAATTCGGATTTCCATCGAATTCTGTAAGACGTGAGGCTGCTTGAAGGCTCTCGCTAGCGGAACTTTCGTGACTGTGTTTATTTGTCATCGTTGCAGCTGTTTTGTCACAGAGGGAGGTCAATGTATCGCTCAAAGGGGTGTAGTGCATTGCTTTTAGCCAATGAAATCAACGCCTCGTTATTCTGTTATCCATTTGCTGCACAGTAAACTAAATTCTACCCAGATTATAACTCGGATACCTTTCAGGTATTCCGAGTAACTAGTGTGAACGAGTCTTTGAGCCTGGGATCTCCAGATCTCAAGGCAAGCGCCCTAACCACTGGGCCACACTGCCTCCTCTGTTGTCTGTCGCATTGTAATAGGCCCTTTCCGAGTTACATACGATACATACTTAATTGACCGCTCCCCATAGGGGCTTTTCAGGGCCAATGAACACAACGAAACTACGGAAAAGAACAACAACAACTGTTAAGAATCCCAACTGGCTGGAGGCAAACCAGTTGGCTATTTACAAGTGCAGCTGGGACTACCAGGATCAAATTCAACGAGTGGTCAGAACGTGTCTTGAACCAGGGATCTCCGGATCTCAAGGCCAGCGCTCTAACCACTGGGCCACACTGCCTCTCTCTCTAGTTTATGTCTACCTCCTCTTCAAAGCGTTCTTCGCACTTAGACTCGCCTTGAAGAGGAAGCAGACATAAACTCGGGAACGGCCTATTATTGTGTTGAGTGCAAAATGAAAATACGCGCTATTCCTAAACATCGCCGAATGGTTTTTTTTTTCAAGACAGATACAATAAAAAAATAATTGGCGTCTTTTTATTTTCCTTCCCATTTTAGAGCACACGTGCTCAATAGTAATGTGGCTTTTCAGAAACTTATCAGGAAACTTGAGGGGTCGACTTGTGCAGAAGTTTGTAGAAAACGATCACATCAAAGTGGACAGATTGATGGAGCTACACCTCAAGTACCACAACAAAATACAGGAATGCGATGCAAAGATAGAAAGAGAAAAAAGGGTAGGAATGCTCTTGAATCTTTGCGATCGCCGCGTAATTTGTACTGTTAGCTCCAAAATACAGTCAAAAAAGAGAAGAAAAGTCGCCCGTTCTCTGACTTATTTCCGGTACAAATCTGAACGGTTCTAGATTTCTGCTAAGATTCTAGACATTAAGGACTTTAAGATAGTACACGACGGACGGTTAGATGAGTGTCATGTCACGCAAAATCCCCGTGACATTTGACCGTCGTGCTTCTAGGACGGTATGTTTTCGCCGGGTTTCTCGTCGTGGAATCTACGGTGAAAACGGTAGGAATTCATCCATACTTATTCGCACTATTTTAGTCTTTTCCTTTATTATGCATTGAAAACTGATCACCCAATGGGTTAAATGTGCATTTGGTTGTGTTTGTCTTGATTTATCCATCGCTGAAATGAAAAAATCTAGCTAGCGAAAATTGTGAGTTCATTCAAAGACGTCACTCGGCCACATCGCGGCTCAAACCAAAATTTGCTTGTTCTCAATGTAGCGTTATCCATAATCCACCATGACACAGGAGGAAAACAGAAAAGAAAGGTGAAAGAGATAATTGTAGCCGCATTTTTTGTTTATGAACCAATTCCCCTTAGCTGATTTACACACTAAACAAAATGGTTCAAATTCCCAGTAAGGATAAAGAGGATTCACTGATTCGTATTCATGGTATAAAAGAAGAAATTCCTCCTCGCTAATTGAACCTTCTGCAAAAGAAATTACAAGAGAATTTCTCGCCTCTTCAAAAGACATGTTTATTCCACCGTCCTACGGTCGTGTTGGCCGAATCTTAAGTTAAATATTTTCGCGCCTTTCTACCGTACTTGTCCAAAGTCTTCGGTATACGCATCCAACCGTCCCATCCTACCGTTGTCCACTATCTTAAAGTCCCTATTGTCTTTGAAAGACGGTTCGTTTCGCGAAGTTTTGCGGTTTTGCCGTTTATAGAATATTGGCTCTACCTCATCCCAACAACTTAAGTTCGTTCTTCCTGGCTCTTTTACACTTTAAGTATTCAAGTTCAGAGCTTTTATTATCTTTGCCAGGAACTTCAACGTGAAGGCGAAGAAGTCGACGAAACGGTAGAAGACGACTTTTACGTGCGGCGGCTGGATGCTGGGCTGTTTTCTTTACAACTTATCGACTGCATTATCATGGAAGTGTGTTCGTCTGGTGTTGCTTCGGTAAGTAACACGCATACTTAAACACACTTTTCTCATTTTAACCTATTACCACTGGAAAAGCCAAAACATCACACGGATCAGTTCCAAGGAGTCGTGAATAAGAATCAACACAAAATTATAGGTTGCGCAATGATGATCGCTAAGGGAATGGAGGGAACAATATACACTTAATGTATGGTCCCGAGGGAAACAGTTAGTTTTGGTTTCCCGAGAGTCCTGATGTTCTAGTTTCCCAAGGGATCAGACATTAAGTGATTTGTTATATATTTGGACTTTTCCTTCAACAATCGTAGCAAAACATCCGGAACGGGCGACAACTGCGGAATTGTATCCCGGTCGGGATACATTTGAATTTGATCAGGGACACGTGGCCAAGAATCAACCAATCATAATGCTCGTTTTGTTGAGTGGAAGTGCAGGTATATAACAGTAGGTGATGTGAACTTCCCGCTTCTAACTCGACCTCCTACCCCTTTTCTCGTTAATTACGAAAATTTTTGATTTAGCACGTATTGAAACATTTTTAGAAGTCTTTCCTGATGTCTCCTGTTCCCCGCCGCCTTCAGAGTTTCTGCCTCCCGCAAAGGTTTTTTAAGACTCCTCTACCTCCCGTTTTCTTTTCTCCTGGTCTTCCATACATCTTCTTGCTTACCCTCGTATCATTGACCCGTATAAAATGAAAGTAGACTGCCTGATGTACCCATTTTGTGCTAGGGTCCTCCAGCTGTTTTTCCAGACGAGGTCAAATTATGGCAACGAACACTTTGCGGGCACGCTTTATGCATTTGTTTTCTTCTCAACAGATAAAACAACGAGTGGTAACTTTGTTAAACCAACACGGAGGATCCATGAAGGACATTAGAGCAATTATGAGAGGTAAGGGGAAAAAGCTTTCGAATTTTGCAGGGTAGTGGTTTGTCGTAATATTTAGGATGCGTCGATTGACCCTTTTCCGAAATGAGAACACGTGTAGTATTGATTTAAGGACGTTCGCGCCCAAAACGTTCCCACGTACAGATTTTTTTTAAACTTGTCACGCAGAAAGGTAATGACCTACTTTTGCCAAAAAAGCAAAAAAAATGGGGGGTCACCGTGCTCGTTTTCGAGATCATGAGGTGCATTTTTAGAAGATTGCGTTACTTTAAGACGATCTTAGCTTACAACTGTCAGCAATAAAAAAGCTACATGAGTGAAATTTAGATCAGGTAAACGTACTCAGTTCAACATAACTAATATAACTAAATTAACCGTTGCAACTGATGTCTTTTTCTGAGGTGAAATAGACTCTGAAAAACGATACATATTAGTCCAAGAAAGAAAACTTCGGTCGCACGAGAGCATAAAAGGCCAAATATTTGTAACTTCTCACGTACAGATTTTTTTTGTTTTTTGTTAAAATGGACAAAATCAAGAAAGGAAGTGATCTACGGAAAGAAAAATGGGGGTCACCGAGCATTCAAGAGAGTAAAATCGCTGCGAAGTTCTCAAAGCGATTGTTCATTCGCACTGTCACGCCATTGCGTGACATTTCCGAGAAGACCTGGGTCCACAGCTATCCCATGATGCCATATACGTTCATGTTCCATTCTTGTGAAAAATTTTTGCGCCTTTAGCATCGTGTTTACCTGCGTAGTCTACGATGCATGACGTGTGCGTGACATGTGCGAAAAGATGCGCAGTAGCAATGGGCGCGAACGTCCTTAAGACGGTATGTCTGGCGTTTTGAAGCAACAAGGATAATAAAGATTTGTTTAAAATAGTATTTTGGCAGGTGTTTTACAATTTTAATGCGAATCCCCGTAAAAACGAAGGATTTCTAACTTTTATTCCGGAATAAGGTAAGTCGAACGCAAGCTTAGTTTCCAATAGTGAGAAGGGAATTCGATTTCAAGTCTGTTCCATTAAGCCCCGCGTGCAAACGGACGCAACATTGTCGGGTGTTACATGTTGCAGCCATTTGCAGACCCTGTTGCATGTTGTTGCGGGTTGTTGGGAGTTGTTGCACGAAGTTTGAAACTGGTCAAACTTTTGAGCCAACAAGTCTCAACATTTTTGTTGTTATGTGATCTCCGAAGCGTAGCGCAACAAAGTTGCATCCCCCTTGCACGGCGCCACGCACGCGCATTACTTGTGGTCTCCATGGAGAAAGCAACGCATTAACATGTTGAAAACAAGATGGCCGCGGTGTTTTGTAAGTCTTTATGAGTCGTATCTTTCCCATAATATACTGCTCGTCCTTTCATTGTTGGGAGTTGTTGTGTCTGTTTGCACACAACTTCCAACACCATCCAACATCTGCATGCAGGGTTGCGTCTGTTTGCATGGGGCTTTAATTGCTGGGCCTCGCCTCTGGCTAAAGCAAATTGGGATAACTGGTTATTGTAGCCCAGTCCTGATTTTGTTCTGCTCTCTGTTAAGAGATATCTCATAGTACAATGGTCGAATATGGTGCGATAAATTAACTGCCAGGCGGATGTCAATCTCGCCTCTCGATACCTCGTGGTTTCTCCTTTGATCAGAACAATGGTGGGCTCTACTAACAAGGATCTTTCTTCTCTGTGCAAATTGTGTTACCTTCAGCGATGTCCGCCGATAAAATGCACGTTAGCAGTCCCTTGAAACAAGGAACTATCAAAATGCGCTCGAAATCAAAGGCTGGTGTGTTTTTTTTAGTACAATAGCTCCGAAAAAATAACAGTGAGTAAATTAAGAATCAGTTTATATAGCCAAGCAAAAATTCTCTACGCGTTGGGAGACTGAAAATCAAATCAAACAAAAGCAAATCAATTCAATTTTTTTTTTCGTGGAGAGAGGAAAACCTCTCTAAGCAAAGTAGAGCTCAACCCATCATCATCATCATATCTTTATTAACCCTTTTATTTTAGAGCGGTTTTCAAATGAGTGTCGTAAAACCAAAACCAAAGTAATTACTTTGGCCAATCAAAAAGGACGGAGGCAAATCCAGCAAACCAATCAAAACTCGAAGCAATTACACGTAGCCGACACAAAACGCGGGAAAATGTGCACGCGCGAGCCACAATTGGTTTTGGTTTCACGTCTGATTGGTTGAAAAAGTGGCGCGAGAACTTTGAACCAATCACTGAGTGAAGTAATGCAAAACCAAAGTAATAGACCTTATTCACGATAGCCGCCATGTTGCATTTGCTATTATCATGCAAATTAGCGACACACTTCTGAGGGGGCAAACAACACAAGTTTGAGAGGTTATAACGAACATCTTAGCTACACAAATGATTTGTTTCACGTTCATTGAATGTTTATCACCTGAGCAGTAAAATACAATCATTACACAAGTTACTTCGACGTTTTTTTTAGTGAAAAATGAGCAGATAACGAAGTAGAAAGTCAAAATGTCAAAGGCAATCAAAAGATATGTTTTTTTTAAAAAGGTACTTAGCTCTAGATACGAAAATGGACTTTTTGCAATGTTATTTCAATATTTCGACGAGCCGATTTTAAGCAATTTGCTTTTTTTTCCGATGTTTGCCCCCCAGCGTAACACATGGCTAATTTGCATGACAATTTGAAAACCAACATGGCGGCCATCGTGAATAAGGCCTATTCACTAATTACTTTCGAAACTCAATTGAAAACCGCTCTAGAGTAGCTTGTTGTAGCGTTTACTTTCCCAAGCATGATATACCACAGAGGACAGACCACAACACCGCGAACTCTTCCCTACTCTTGGCAAATAGTGTGTGAGTTCTTTTACGTCCCACAGGGTTATGAGCATTTAAGGGTTCTGAGACGGGGCTCACCGAGAAGACTAGAGAGTCTAACTATTTGCAGATGTCATTACAATGGCAGCATCTTCATCTCAGTTATTCAAAGACCCTGCGTGATGGTCGGGCCGGAGTTTTGATCCCGCGACCTTCCGTACAGTAGTCAGATGAATCGGACAAATAAACCCACATATAACGCCGCGTCCTGGAATCGAAACCTGGACACTGGTGAAAGGCAAAATGTGCTCTCACCGCTGTGTCAACCCTGATCCCTAAACTAGGTTAATAGGAAGGGAACAAAAGACACTTGATGAGCAAAAAAATTGAAATTTGGTGTTGTTTCTATCTCTTTAACCAATCAGAATACGCTGCAAGTGTGGGGGACGCAAAAAGCAAGGAGAGCAGAGAGGCTGAGAAGAAGAGAATCCTTTCCCTCATCGACAGATTCTAATACGGTTGTTGTTTAGTGGATCTCTAAACTCCAGAAAACTTCACGACGAAACGATTTTCATGTTTACTTCGGTACATCCAAAAGAAAGTGACCTCGTTGAGAAATCCTTGTACAAATCAATTGAGCATTGCTGTTATTGCTGAGAAGAATACCATGGAAGCTTTGGTAATCAGCGAAAAATTCCTCGGATTATCCAAAAGAGCTTGTTTCGACGCCGATACGTTTTCATTCAATTCCATAGAAAAGACGTCTTGTTGCTAAGAAACTTGGCAAGAACGCTTGCCCAGTAAACGCTCAATCACTTTTTTAACTAAAACGTTCGTATCCCGCCTATTTATGTATTTGAAACCATGGGCGCTTTCTTTTTTGTGGAAAACCAGGTGTTTCCGGTGGTAAATCAAATGGAACAGATTTTTTGAGTGGAAGGTTCTCGTTTTTGCCAAAATTATTGGAAATTTCTTTACCATCTGCTGCTTCTCACTAGTGCCTTGCTCCTTGATAATTAAAGGCGTGGTTTTTGGCCGCGAAAGGGTTTGTTATTGTAAATAGTTAGTACTCCGTGCAAAAGGAACGCGCCCGTCGCGTTCTGTTTTGATTGAGAGAAATGGAAATCGCCCGGTGTGTCAACATTGAACCACCTCGTCTTCAGGGTCACTGATGTCCCTGGGAACGATTAACATTTTAAATGTTCGAAATCTCTTGTAATTTGTTTGTATCACTTGATTAAAACAGCTTTTGAAGAATCTGCAAACTCTTTGATAGCAGTTTTATCATTTGGAAGAGAACCTGTAAGTTGTGATTGACTGGTGACGAAAGTACTGATGCACGTTATTCTTCCAAAACGAGAAGCTCGAAAAAGCTTACACTGGGTTGCCTGTGGTACGCGTTACACAAAGAACTGCAGCGTTCCAGTTAATTTTTTCAAGTGGGGCGTCATTAAGACCATTTGACGGGTCACCCACATGTCGCGCTAGCAGAGGCCCTTTGGCTCACACGTTTAATTATTTTGTAATGTCCTGTCCCATTTTAAGGTCTTTTAGTCTTTTTTAAAGCTTTCGTAATAAATTCAGTTTAAAGATAACAAAACACTCTCTTGAGTAAAATTCACTCGTTTCTTCTTTAAATAAATAGTCGGCAAAAAACTAACTGCAAATTGCTCTGACGGACGTTTTCCAGCATGTCTAGCAGTTGGACTAAGGGCCAAGTCGCACTAGAGGGCAATTTCGGATTTGTTCAGGACAAATCTGACTTGAAATCGGCCAGTGACAAAAAAAATTGTCCGGAAAGCTACAGTCGCACTTGAGAACAAAATATGTGAACAAAACATCACACCATGCTGTCCATCCACAAACCGCGACACGAGGGATCTCAAAATGTTCTCGGCTGACGAAGATGTACGGCGCAAAAAAGTTTAAGATGATCCCGGCATTCAGCCGTCTTCGCTGAACTGAAAGGATTCTTGCAACGAGTCAGAACTCGTGGTAGAAGGAGATGGGCTGGGAGTTCCTCGATCGTTGAATATGTAAGGCGTAGGCATCGGATAGGTCCATCCTGGTGGATATTGAGGAAATTGTTGCCCCATTTCATACGGAAAATATTGGTCGCCCGCGCCTGGATTCATGTTGTTGCGAAATGAGAACGTTATCAATTTTACCGCGAAGTCTATCGAATAGAGACTCTGCTACATATCACCTGTCAAATCATTTCTGAATCAAGACACCCTCGCTATTGTTTTCTACGATTTGTTTCAGTTTGGCCTGCTCCAGAGGTAGTCGACGGCATCTTTGAAGTTTGTCCGTCTGCGACCAAATTTTGTCCTTCGGTGGACAAACCGGTCGCACTTGGTTTTTCATTGTGATGAAAGATTTTTGACATAAGTAAACAGTTTTGTCCTCTAGTGCGACTTGGCCCAGCAAACGTTTATTGCACATACAAGAAAGGACTAAAGGTGTTGTTTCCGCTTCATAATGTGACGGTCTAATCTGATGCCAGGTCAAAACATTGTTTGGCTTTGCGTTTGCACCAGAAAAAGGCAAGCCAAGAGACAGATGAAGAAAAAAAATAACATAGTGTTTATATATAACTATGAATCGAATTCTCATTGAAAGATCTTAAAAACACGAACATTTTTGCAGTCTCTAACGTTTTGTCAAAAGGAAGAAATTGATCACATGTTAGGCAACCGTAAAGGTGCACGTGATCACCCTGTGTCAACTGAATGAACTACGGGAAAGAATGTTTCAGAGTAGAACAACGTACTTTTTAGCGAAGAAACTTCCGTCGTTAGTTAATTTTGTTGTAATATTTAACTGAATATTTAGATTTCTTCTGTCGGGTCAGGAAGCCTTCTTTGTCGGGTTCCTGAGAAACGTATCTATTTTGACTTCAGGGTGAACTATTTACACAATCGAGAGGTTGAGTGGCCGTGTAATTGAAAATCTAAACATCTATGAGATACAAAAACAGACTTGCGAATTACCGCAAATCACAATGCTGACAAGCACAAAAACGAAGAAATGGTTAAGTAAATATGAAGTTTGTTACTATCTGAATGTATTTGGTCAGAATAATAAAAAAGGGATATATTGTCACGCAAATTATGTAATTTCATGACACTCAAAATTCGCAAGAAGCGCGAGTTTCATGTACACAATCTTCGCACTAGCAAGTCGCAGCAATAAGATTGGATTAACCAGGAAGTTAAAAGAATATTGTTGGCTTCCCAAATAAATTTCATCTTGCACTACAATGACAAAATCATTTGTCAGAGAAATAAAATTAGTTGCGCGTGTGACCCGTTATAAATCTTTTTTCACAAAATGTTCCCGAATTGTCAAGTATCACCACAGAAGAAACGAACATCATTCTACAAGCTTATTTTACTTAAAAAGTAGGTTCTGGAGGTAATTTTGAGTGTGGAAATCAAGTTTACAGCAGATGACAAATACAAACTTACGAGCCATGAATTTAAGTTAACACAACAGAAAGGAGTCGCTTACCTTATATTTTGACACGAAAATGCTTTACTATTGCCATAAAACTATCCAGTTAAGCTCGCATATTACACATGATGAATGCATAAAAGCCACCATTTTCCAGCGAAATGCTTTTTGAAACAAACAACATATGTGCCATAAGAGGCAAAAAACCCTTCCTATTTCATTTAATACGTGCGTGAAGACAAGAAACTCAATCGTGTCAAATTACACTGCGTGTCAAACGCAACACGGTAAATAAATTTCCCACGAGTGTTTAGCATCAAACCCTTCACTGAAAAACCCTTTACTTGAATTATCAAGCAAAAAATGGGCAACAAGCTTTCTTTCAAATAATTTTTGACTAACAGGACTTTGTGAAATTTCCAATTGTTAGCAGAAGACTGTGCAGAATTGAGTACAGATCCAAGTCTCTGTTTTGTTAAACCCATAAGTTACTAGAGAATTTTCCATTTGATTTCAGCGTTGTACAAAACACCACACTCGTACAATATTAGAACTACATCTCACTTTGATTACGGCTCGACGGGCGACAGATTGTTGTCGAAGTCCATTACTCGTCGCTTTTAAGATTCCAGAATTTTTTTTCAGCGCCTTTCTTGTTCAGTATCCAATTGACTTTCCATTGTTAAGCTCCATAAGGGTATATTTTGCTTAAAAATCCACTAAAACGCCATTCGCGTTACATGACTTTCGACGCCATTGCCGGTTACGTTGATCATTCCACTGTGTCCACCAGAGAAATCTACGCATTTCGCACTACCCTCTCGATCCTAAGACAATACGCGCAGAAGGCTCTATGCATAAAGACACCACTTAGCAGGGGAGTGACAGGCAAGACTTTTACCGACACGGAAAATAAAAAAAATAATAATAATCTACCCATTTTCCGACTGGATTGCCATAGGCAACCCAGTAATAACTTCCTTTTAATGGCCTTTTAGGGGATGGTTTTGCTTTCAAGTGCGTCAAGTTTGAACGGACTTAAATCAGTTTAGAGTCTGCAAAACCCCATATTTTAAACGTAACTTAAGCGGTCCCCACCCCCACCCCCTCCCCTCCTTTCTGGCGTCAGAGGTCTGTTTACCCTAAAGGAATATGACCCAAATAAAATGATTACTTGGTCTATTATCAGCGTTAATGGAAGTTTGACACTAGGAAGCTAACTATCCTCGGCGCGCCTCCACTTGGTGTTGTTGATGAAAACATAGAAGCTGCTGTTAAGGCCATCTGTCAACTGAAAAAATTCCTTGTTTTTTCTTAAAATTTTGTCATTTTCTTGATTGAACGGTATATAATAAATTGTAACGTCTCTTTTATTGTGAAATCTTCGATCAGTTCTTGATAATTTTTTTTTTCTGAGGGAAGAGAGAGTTTCCTTTGAAACATCAATTGTGTTCTCCACCCTCAGGCCCGTACCAGTGTACCGTTTTTTGGAATTAATAAATGTCCTTTGGTTCCCTTTTGACTTGTTAGCCTCTCCCCAATAGTTGTTGGAGATAATGCCAAAGGAGTCATTTTTACGATGTTGACCAAAACTGTAACCGTTTCTTGATCCTTCCCACTTGTATCTTCATTGTGGTCGTTTTGATTCACTTCTTTTCAACCGAGCTGGGCTGGTCGGTCAATTTCCTCCCATCTCTTCCCCTCCGAAAATGTCTCCGGTTCTTACACGCCTGTAACCTCACACCTTGAAGGTTCAATTTAAGAGAACTGCCTGACTGGTATTCGTCGCGGCCCCTCTACGCTCAATATTTATGCACAGATCGCTTATCGTCTGCGGTGACGCGATTTAATATACTTTTCTTTTATATTCTCGGTAATGAAACAAGATGGTACGATAGTGTGTCTTTCACAGGCCAATGACAGTTTCCCGGTAAATAACAAACTGGCATAAACTGTGATGCAATCTCAAAGATACGTCTTAAAGAAAACTACGCGTGCTTGTCTTTAAAGTCTGTTTTGTGAGAATTGAGTTTTTCCAACACTAAATTATTCAGGTAACTCACTACAATTGAGTTATTTCCTGTGTACAGGATTAACGGAGAATGCAGCAGAGTTGGGCAAGTCTTCATTTTACGCACTTGGACTGATCCTGAGCGGGCATTTATCTCCAAATTCAGTCTGGAAGTTGATTCGTGCTGGGACCATATATGTTGGAAGAGTTTCGGCTTGGTAATGGCACGAATTTGCAATTAAGAGTTTTAACTCCACTTTAATGCTTCCCTCAAGGCAATTGTTTTATTAATGAGATAATGTAAGTCTCGTTCGATGGCAACAAAAAAGGAGCATAAAAATTGTCAAAGTTGGTGAAATTTAGAAATCCTTGTCTTATATGTGAAAAATCCATCTGAAGAAAATGGACTAAGATTAGTTCCTGAGGTTGCAAAAAGCTGTACCGTTCCGTTTGACATTGCGTCACAAATCGTCTTTTTGCGTCCGGAGTTTCCATAGCAAGACGTTCGATTCAAACGCTAAAACAAATGTGCAGAATCGAATAATTTGTTCTCGAACATTTGTAAAGAAATGCAATGGAAAAAGATAGACTGAAATTCGCAGTTTTCAGTAGGCCAACGTAATACTCAAAAGCAAACGAGGGTGTTTACGTGCTGTAAAACGCGAGTAAGTTTTGAATGATGCCTTCGTTTCCAGTGCTGTGCCAGTACTTATAATGACGTGTCAGCACTTCTATCTGGCTGTTGATTAATTAAGCTTGTGGGTTACCTTCACAACAATTCCACGTTCTTCATATACGTATTCATAATTGAGCAATATCGAGAAACATTAACACCCTCCAATAGCTCTCAGTTGACCTGCCATTTGCATTCTTATTTTTTCAATATGCTTAAGAGTCTCCTGCCATTAATCATTGCCAAAGAAATAAATTCTCTTGAAAATACTCACAATTTTTTTTTTCTCTGTCACGGGCTCATGTTGGTTTCAAACCGACGCAATGGAAACCGGTTTATTAAACGTCGCTTTCTATCGAGTGAATCATTTTATAGTATTTTATTATAGACTACATTTCGGGCGAAATAATCTCTAAGCGTACGAAGAGGGGTTTTTTGAAATGCTGTTAAATTGCGTTTTTAATGTTCTCGTCTAATCTCTCCGGCTGACTTTCAAAAAAGTGTTTGCGGCATGAAATTGTCTTAAGTTTGTTTTGCTTGTAAAGAAACCTCTCAATTCTCCTTTCAAGTCAACCGGAAGAAAAATTATATCCTCTTTGTGTCTGTCCTTCAGCTATGCCGATTCCTTTCTTTTTGGACACTGTCGCATTCAACAGGCTCACATCCTGGAAAAGTGATGGGTTTTTACGTCATAGCAACCACAAGGGTTTTTTTGGCCCGATATCCCGCGGTGATTGTGTTTTACATTGGATTGTAAATATTTTTTCCAAGTTAATGGGTAAAAGTTTGATTTTCTGTTCCAATGTTAGCCCACTAAAATTTATTTTCTATTGCTACATCTCCGGCTAATCTTGTTTTGGATGTTTCGCATTGAAACAGACTACGAAAGCGTCGTTTTTTAGTCGATATATTTAATTCACTTTTGAAGCGTGGAGCTATTAAAAATTTCCATTTGACGATTTCATCATTCTCTCTTGAAAAAATAAACCAATAACAGAAAACGGAATTGACAGCTCTCTGTGAGCTTAATTTCAAGAATAAAAACAAAGAATAGAAAGTGTGGACGAAAAAAATACTAATATGTTACTCAAAGGTTAAGAGATATCGCTGAGCTTATACAAAAGCATCGAAAGTTGGAAAGAAATTCGTGTTGTCATGGGTGCAACACTGATAAATCATTTTTAAAAACGTACACTGAAGAACACTAAGAGTGAATGAAATATATTTGAATTTCAAGGCCCAACGAATCTATTAAGTGCCAGGGGTGGTTTAATAACAAGAATTCCGAGCTTCCTGTGATGATTTTAGCAACCAATACCTTTGTAGTATTGGCAGCTCAGCCAATGAGGTGGCAGCTTGGTTGCGTTTGGCGCGATTTCGCGCCCGTCAAGCCGCATTTACCGCCAAAACTTTGGTGCGCCAGCGATAGCTCATGTATATTAATGATCATGAATTATTTGTAATATTTCGTATGCAGATGAGTACCCTGGCAACAGGTGGCCCAAAACTGAAGCAGCCTAGAGATCTCCAATGCATTAAATACGGCGTATGTGGACTCTAGTTTACCTGTTCTTCAGCAAACCCCGCCTCTAAAACACCCTGATTAACAACCGACGGTACTCGCTAATGGGCCCCTGGTCTTGTATTGGTGTTTATATCCCCCTTGCTTTTTGCTATTATCGGAAATGATTAGAAACTAAATTTACAAGACCGAGGCTCGCCTGGACAGCCACTAGGATTCGTGCTCAGAGCCCAAGATCCAGTGTGGGAGTTATATTTGAATGAAACATCAAGCCGTGGTTTCCGGTTGGAATTGCGAAAATTCTATAGAAACATGTGGGCCGACAAATATTGTCAATAGATTCTGTCGACGGATGATCGCAAGATGAATTTTCTTCACAAGAATTATCTCGATTTGTCATATATTTCGTGTGGTGGTGCTGGATCATTTTTTTCCTGGAAAATGGCGAACTTTGTTGCAAGAACTGCTGGCGTTGTCAATGAGAAAAACTGCTGAAAATGCCGAAATCATTCTTGATTAAAAAAGGAAGAGAATATGGGAACCTATCGGCGGACTCCTGCCTCCAAAAGTACTCAACTGTGACTGAAGGTGAGTGATGCGGTTTGGTTGGTCGAAATATATTTTTGACAACATTGTGTTAATTTTCGGTTTTTGAAAGCAGAGAGTAGTTTATTTCAATGTTTTATTTGAACGTTCCTTCTTTTCGCCAAGGCCTGCCTTCAGGCCTTGCCTAACACAGGAAAAAGATTGTTGATTGTATTCTGTGAGAAACACCTGTTGGTTTTTTGCACTCGCTTACCTTTTTAGGATCTGGAAGTGAGTCGGGAAATTCATCGGTTTCGCAAAGCTTGCCATATACTCGGTCGAAAAGGCGAGAAAATGTCAATTCTGTGAAAAGAAACGGTGAGGAAGGGACTCTCGACGAAAACGGTAACTGTGTCGACGATTTCAGCTTGGGTCCGAGTTCAGATGGACGCCAGAAATTCTCCGAAACTGACTCCAGTGTTGGACGCAGCCGATACGTTTGTGCTGAATGTGGAAAATCGTACGCCACGTCCTCGAATCTCTCGCGGCACAAACAGACTCATAGAAGCTTGGACAGTAAGCTAGCCAAGCGCTGCGAACACTGTGGTAAGGCTTATGTATCCATGCCGGCATTGGCGATGCATGTTTTAACACACAAGCTTCTTCACAAGTGTAATGTGTGTGGGAAGGCTTTCAGCCGGCCTTGGCTTCTACAGGGACATATGAGGTCGCATACTGGAGAGCGACCTTTCTTATGTCCCGAATGCAACAAAGCGTTTGCCGATCGTTCGAATCTCAGGGCGCACATGCAAACTCATTCTCCACTCAAACAATTCAAGTGCGACCGCTGTGATCGAACGTTCGCTTTGAAATCATATCTCAATAAACACGCAGAGTCGGCCTGCGCTCGAGAAATATCGGCCAGCAAGGATTTGAAAAAAGGTAACGATTCTCCATTGTAAAATCCAAATGAGGAAGCAGGAGACGATGTCTCACATGTAGTTATGTCCTTTAATGTCACGTATTTTTATTGGTTATACAACCTGTAGAACTTAAGGTTTATCATTACAAATTGAACATGTACATCTAAATTTGAAGAGTTTCTCGTGGAAATGCACAGATATTTCTATAAAGAAAGTTAGCAGATAATAGGCGGTGTAAAACTTAAGGTTTGGTTCGGTTGTCTCATGGCAATAAGGATAAAGTTGTCATCATAAATCTGCATTAATGTCTCCGATTTGAGGGACGAACATCCAAAATACTCAAAAATTTAAGTCCTTTTAGGAAAGAAAAATATTGCTTGTCAATTTTGTGAAGTCTATGCCCTTAAAAGAAAACTAAAACATGGCAGTGAATTTGCATTGGATTTTACCTTACTCGGTCGAGTTCCGGGTCGAGCGCTCGATAGAATTGTTTACTCGTTATCCCACCTTGAGCTCGATTTTATTTAAAATCACACGGAAAATATCAACTTAAATATATTCGGCTCGACAAAAGCCATATAACAGATTATTCTGTTATATTAATTGTTTTTTTTTTCAGTTGAGACGGAAAAAATTCCCCTTTTCGAGGAACTCAACTGTTGAGAAAATTGATTTCGCTTTTCTTTCCGAGTTAAATTCGTTTTGAATTTGAAGACTTGTTGGTTCAGTTGCATATATAGTCATTCGTCTCACCTTTTTAATATTGATAAGGAAGAATTTCCCTTACTTTCAAATAAATAACCCAGCCGAATCGGCAAATTTTTAACAGCTCTGCAAATGGAACTAAAAAAACCCAAATTTCACAAGAAAAAAAGCTTTTTTGTAATTTTAGATTTTTGATGAGCTTTACACAATGAATGCATTCTGTCAGCTATATTTCCTAGATTAAAAATCCCATAATTTATTCCTCCACTAAAAACCTTTTGAATAAAGTAATTTCATTGAAGAGCTTTTCGGGTTTTCCAGACAATTTCTTTCACCTATGGCTTTTAAAAAATAATGAAATTGAAGATATTTTTTTCTCTTTTGAAAAGAATCAATACTTTAACTATTAGACATTAAA